>CM032448.1:109159221-109316872 GCA_019049505.1 Pachyrhynchus sulphureomaculatus | reverse complement strand
GTTTTTTCAAAATTTTTTGACTATTACTTTACGACTACAATAGTGCAAAATTACAACTTTCTATGTCAATGACAGATAGACGGACAGACACCGAAGTGATCTTATAAGTGTTCGGCTCGGAACGGAAAACCTGTTCTATTGATGTTTTGATTAATAACAGCTAAGAACTGTAAACAAACAATACATAAATAGAGTGAATGGGTGTACATAGGTATAAGAGAGATGTTTGCAAGAATGAGATGTATAAATGAGAGAGAGTAAATTAGATTAAAAAGTTTAACAATTAAGTCTAGCGTAAGCTGGATTTTTTAAACAGCAGACTCAAACAGCAATCCGCATAAGCATTAACAACAAAAAACAAAAAAACTATTTCCCGTACAATCAAAACTATAAAAGTCATTAAAGAGCATCATTCGGAAATGACTAATTGATATTTTTATGTACAGGGTGAGTCAACGATAGAATAAAGTTCAATATCTCATTTGGTTCTGGAATGACGAAAAAATGTTAAATACGATAGTTTTAGGAAATGTTAAGGTGCACAGTTTAAAATTATTTTTGAGTATACAGGGTAGGTCAAAAAAATGTGGCCCATGTTTTTTTGAATTGAAACTTACTATTTTCTAATTTATTTTTAAATTCTATGTAAAATTTTGTAACTTTGTTATGTTATATATCTAAACCCAGTGGTTTTTCTAATATTTAAATTTTTTTAAAAATACTATTTTCAGTTTTGTAAAATATTGCTAGTAGCGCCATTGTTTCTGAAGGTGGAATACTCATAATTGGTACGAGCGTTCTATAGAGATGAAAAAAAGAAACATGTAAAGAAATTTGAGTTAGATGCTACAGGGTGTTCAAAATAAATTTATGCATTTGGACTATTTTAAATTGAAAAATCTCAAATTTTTAAATGGGACATCCTGTTTATTATTATTTTTCTGATAGATTTTACAAAACCCTTTAACTTTTATTAAGTATATCATATACCTATTTCTAACAGTTCTTGATTTATTTTGAATTTTTCAATTTTTTTACCCTTGTTTTTAATGCACTTACGCTATTGTGAAAACATAAACAAATAGTTAATAATCATTTTAATATAGCTTAACTTATCTAATGATTAATTATTATGACATAATAAATGTTCAAAAATATGCCCGTCTACTTGAATACACATGTCTAGTCATTTTACTATATTTTCCTTCACTTTCCTTAGCATAAAGGGCGTTATTGTCCTGCACGCATCCCGTATCCTATTTTTCCATATCTACTGGTGTTGTAGGGGGATTCACATAAACACAATCTTTAATGTAGCCCAACAAAAAAAAGTCTAAAAGTATTAAGTCGAGCGGGCCACTGAATGAATCCATCCCTACCGACCCATTTTTGTGGATAGCGATCGTTTAAAAATTCCCGAACTTCTCGGTGGTAATGAGCAGGAGCTTTGTCTTGTTGTATCCGCATTTGTTCCCTTTCAAAGTTATCAACTTTTTAAGAAGCTGGGGTAATTCATTTTTACAAAAAATTTAGATATCTAGGCCCGTTAAGCGGATTGCGGAAAAAATATGGACCAGTAATTCGAAAATTTAATATTCCACACCATACATTAAGCGACCAATGGTTTTATTTTTGAACTTCCCGGACCCAAAATGGATTAACTGTTGAATAATAATGCATGTTTTGTTGTTAACTGCTCCATTACTGCGAAGAGTAGCTTCATCAGAAAACATTATTTTGGATAAAAAAATTTGAATCAGCCTCTACTGCTCCATTCATGGTGGTACAAAAGTTTACTCGTCGTTCAAACTCACGGTCTTGAAGTTCTTGGTGTAGTTCCATAAGAAAGGGATGATACTTGTATTTTCTTGTGGTGCGATTAGCCGTAGATTGGGATGTGTCAGATAAGTCAGCTAGTTGACGACTGTTGACCTGGGGATTATCTTCAACATGAAGTAAAATCTCCATTTCTTTTTTCGCATTGGTAGCATTCTGGTTAACTACTTTCCGTTTCGTATATTTAACGCTACCACTACCATCAAACCGTTCCACTAAGCACTGAAAAGATTTTCTAGATGGTATACATCTATTAGGGTACTTGGCTCCGCAAACGCCTTACTGCCAAAAGACAATTTTTTCCCGCCTCCCCCAGTATATAAACCATATCAATTAATTCATTTTAGGAAAATCCATAATTGTTACCTTTATACGTCACTTACTACAACAAATTTAACTACTTTTACTTGCTTAATAGACATGTCAAAATTTGACAATGCTTACATTTTTGTTGTGTCTTGACAACTATGATGTTATAGCGTAAGTGTATTAAAAACAAAGGTAAAAATTGAAAAATTCAATATAAATCGAAAATTATTAGAAATAGGTATATGATATAGTTAATAAAAGTTGGAGGGTTTTGTAAAATCTATCAGAAAAATAATAATATACAGGGTGTGCCATTTAAAAAATTTGAGATTTTTCGATTTTAAAATAGTCGAAATGCATACATTTATTTTGAACACCCTGTAGCATCTAACTTAAATTTCGTTACATATATCTTTTTTTCATCTCTATAGAACGCTCGTAACAATTATGAATATTCCCATCTTTAGAAACAATGACGCTACTGGCAATTATTTACAACACTGAAAACTATTATTTAAAATTGAAATATTAGAAAAAACTACTAGGTTTAGGTATATAATATTATTAATAAAAAAGTTATAAAATTTTACGCAGGATTTAAAAATAAATTGGAAAATAGGAAGTTCCATTTAAAAAAAAAAACATATGTTATATCGGCCACACTTTTTTGAAGTACCCTGTATACTGAAAAATAATTTTAGACTATGGACCTTAACATTTCCTTAAAACTATTGTATTTAACATTTTTTCGTCATTCCCGAAACAAATGAGATAATGAACTTTACTCTATGTTGACTCACCCTGTACATGAGGAATGGTCTACCAAAAGGCAGAACACCAGCCAGCCGCCGCAAGGCAAACAACTGATAAATGTGCTTGACAGCAATTATATTAGCCTGAACTAGAGTATAAGTTAACCTTTATATCAATTAATTTGGTAATAATAAAGAGATATCTGAATCTGATTTTGAATTTGGTTCGAATCTGGGGCTGGCAGCTAAGTGTTGTGACATATCAGATTAAAATAAAACATATATGCAAGCTTTTTATCCTCTTGAAGAGTCCACTTCCCATTTGCCAGTCGATAGTAATGCCTTCTTGTAAATCTGAAGCATTTTTTAAGCCTTCAAATTGTAGGTAAAGGTAAAGACTCTCTCAAAATCTTTTTCTGGAAGACATTTCCAAATATGGATCTGCACGCTGCCCTAAACCAATCTGAAATTGACCCGGCTCATAGGGTGATAACATAACCTCAAAATGAAGCTTCATCGGAAAAAATTACATGGTTCCAGTCTCGATCTATGTTTTCCTCGGCCGATGCGAAGCCGTTTCTCTCTGTCTTTCCTTCAGCAGTGATTTTTTGATTGTCCTCCACCACTTTAAATCATTAGGCCGGAGATAAGTGCGAATTGTTTCGCGTTGTTTATTCAAACCTTTCTGCTTTAGTTTTTACGCCCCTTGACACAAATTTAATTGTGGACTTTGGAAAAACATGTTAATAATCATTTTCTTGTGGTTGATCGACACTTTTCTCGTCTAACCACGTTCTGGGAGATCATAAAATTTTTTAACTGAGTATCGTTTCACCCACTTACTAACGAATGCCTTTGATATGCTTATATACTTATCAGCCGCTGTAGGCGTCATTTTGGATCTCTTACATGATTACATAAGAACACAGCATTAAAGCACGAAGCATATGCAGAACTCATGTTCAACAATGTACTGTTTAGAGATAAGTAAGATTAGAAATTAAAAAGTATTAGAAAGTATTGTTTGCAGGGGTGCTAACAGTACCCTAAAAAAAGGAATTTCTTTTACCCACTACACGTTATAGGCGAACGTTCTAATTTGACCGACTGTACTTCTTCATTTGACTGATATTTGGGTCCTTTCAGGTTTTGGGAATAATTCCGAGGAAGCTAAATCAAGCGTATATGGGGGATAATTAACCAGTTCGAAACGTAATTGATTGCAAAACTGATTTATGAGCAGGCGAATTGTCTGACAGAAACTATACATTTTTAGACACTTTTCCTCGACATTTTTCTACATTTTTTTAGGAAGTCTAGATAATAATGAACAATAACATTTTCTAGTCACTATTTTGCCGTATTCCGAGTAGTCTATAAAAAATATCCCATCCTAGTGGTAAAAATCATAAGTAAGAACTTCTTCTGCTGATTTCTGTAATCGAAAGTACTTAAGGCGCAGTAAACCAGAATATTTCACTCCTTCGACTGTTTCGTTGTCTCTGGATCATAATAACGAACCGACGTTTCATCCACAGTTACCAATCAATTCTAGAGGTTAGATGAATTTGCTTCAAAATGGCTACAAATCAGTTTGGAAGCTGAGACTCTTAGTCATTTTTGGTTAACGTTCAAACATTCAGGGATCCATAAAGCTGATAATTTTCTCGTACCCAAATCAGAGTAAACAATGTGAGAAACACATTTCTATAAAAGGTTCCAAGTCTTTGTTAAAGGTTTCCGCCCAATTCGTCCATTCTCCAAATAATTTCATGCACAACCTTAACATTCTTTCGGATAGACACAGAAACGAATGCAAATTGTTCCTCATTGATAATGGTTTCTTTGCTTGAAATCCTCAACCCAATTTTTGATAGAGGCCTAGGAAAGACTTTATTCTCTAAATGTATTAATCATGTCGTCGTAAATTTCTTCAGTGGACAGTCCTTTTAAAAAGAGGTACTTTATCACCAATCGATATTCAATTTCGCTAAATTCAAAGTTTTTGCCAGTTACAGCTTTTTCAAAAATTAACTATAAATCGCATAATAGAAACTGGACCACTAAACTTTCTATACGTACTAACTAAATGCCAGCTACTTTCGATTATAACCGCATTTTTTTGAAAATTGGAAGTAGTCTATGATAACAAGTTATCAATCATCATCATCTCATCATCAGCTAACTATACAGTCGGACATAAGCCTCCCTTAAGTACGTCCATCTCCTTCGATTTTGGCCCTTGTTTATCTAGTTGTATCCAACTAGTCTTTTGATGTCGTCAGACGGGTTTGCCGGAGTCCCATACTTCTTTTCTCATTCCAGGGCCTCCAGTTGATTAGTTTAGGGGTCCATCGATTATTAGAGAGTTTTGCGATATGACCTGCCCAGCTCGAATTCCACCTGCTTACCCTCTCAGCTACATCTGTTAACTTGGACCTTCCTCGAATTTCTTCATTAGTCAGTCTATCCCTCAGTCGATATTCTCAACATCCTCCTTTCCATCGCTCCTTGACCTACTTGTAAGCGATTTTCAATTTCTTGATTCAAAGCTCCCGTCCCCGTTCCGTATGTTAATACTGGCAACATGCATTGATTAAATGTGTTCGCTTTCAGTGGAAAGAAAGATGTTCCTCAATCTAACTCCTTGATAAATCCACTTTCAAATTTTCTTTGGATATTACTATTTTTTGTCTAAGATATACGTACGAATCCGTTATTGTAATTTTCGCGTTTTCAATGTTTAGCACTACTTCTTTATCACAGTCGTCGTTTTTCATGAATATGGTTTTGGGGATGTTTATCTTCAAACCAATCTCTTTGGACTTGTTGATAAATTCATTCAGCATTTCTTCCAATTCTTCCTTGTTGTTAGATGTAAGCACAATATCATCCGCGAATCGCAAGTGATTGAGTTGCTTTCCTCCTATATTTACACTCTTACTTGTCCATGGAAGTTGTTTGAAAAGGTCTTCTAGCGTCAACGTAAACAGTTTCGGCGAAATGGTGTCCCCTTGACGTACCCCTCTATTCATTTCTATCTTATTGGAGTTTTCATTCAATAATATCTGAAATGTTGCATTTTTATATATATTTTGAATAATCTGCGAGTATCTGCTGAGTATACTGCTGTCACCCAAATCTTAAAAATATATACTCGTTTGACTATTCTATTAAGGTTCTTAATACTTGAAGGTGGACCAGTATACTAAAGCCTTTTCTAAATCCAGCTTGTTCTCTGAGTTGGTAAGCGTCGAATTTCTTTGTGAGTCTCACAGTTATTATTTTCATAAAAAACTGGTACATTACAACTAGTGGGCTGATTGGTCTATAGTTGATCAATTTAGACCTATCTCCTTTTTTTTGAAGAACAGTACCACCACAGCATTATCCCAGTCTCGAGGTACATCGCATACATCGAGACATTTATTATACAATACATCTAGCGTTCGTAATAAGGGCTCTTCGCCCTGTTGCAACATTTCGACTTCACCTGCTGCTCTTCCTCTTGCCATTTTATTTAAAGAATATTGTATTTTGTATTTTATGATGTTGGAGTTATTTTCAGATCCTTCATTCCTTACTTGTACTCAAACTGACTCGCTTTTGTCTGATGGTGGTTGTACTTTACTCTCATAAAGGTCCTTTTGGAATCTCTATATGTTCATTCTTAGTTTATTCATTATTATTTGATTGTTCACTTGTAGTAATTTTGTTATTTGTAGTGGTCCTTCATTTGATGATCTTTGTAAAAGTTTTATGCCCTTCTTGTTCTCCAGAGCTTCTTCAATTTTCTCACTGTTATAGTTACCTATTACATCATAAAAAGAGCGGATTCCGTTGGAATATATACAGGCTACTTACTTTTGAGATATTAAAAGTATGTTAGTCTATAATTTACCTGCGTCTCTGCTTATGCGGAGTGAATGATTTACGTCATTTAAATGATAAAATTCGGTACTAATTACTGTCGTTTCTGTATAATGCGTTTATGAAGATAATCAGTGGCAAGCCTTCACATATTTACAACATTACGGCCAAATCTGGGGAATGGAGTGTGTGGGAAACTGTTGTGAAGCCCAGTTCGTGCAATTTTACCATTGCAACGGCCGATGTATGAGCAGGCGCATTGTTCTGATAAAAGAGCACTATTTTGTGCGCTAATCTTGGTCGTTTCTGCTTCAATCCATTGCGCAAGTGATCATCTCCTCTAATATATTTCCTTATATCATTATTCAAAGTTTTTAACTTATTTTCACATGCCATCGTCTCTTGTTACATGGTTTATATTAGTTTAACCGTTTCTTTAGAGAGCTTTTCCTCTTTGACAGTGCTCGTGAGAGCTACTTCTTTCGCAGATTCTACGATACAGTGAACGATTTTTTCTATTAATTTCGTTATCAATATTAGTAGTAGTAGCAGTAGTAAAAGAAGTAACATCTGTTGGCCTTCACGTAGCCCTAATATTGCGCCAATGACTTTCTTGTAGGGTTATCTTAAAACTAAAGAGTTAACAGTAAAAATTCTCGCTACATGGAACAACTAAAAGAAAGTATCTTGCAAGAGAAAGCGGCATATACGAAAATGAGCTGCGAAGCAGTAATTAATAATTCCACTCTGGTGTAAAAGAATACTAGGAACGTACCCCTTCCCAATATGTTTAACAAAATTATTTTTCCCAAAAGTGTGGTTTCATATAGAGTAGAGGTTTCTCTTTTGTCTATTTGTTTTTTTTATCATAAATATTTTTAAATTAATGATTCATACATGCTTCACATTGTACAATCTGTCAAGTAAAAACGTGTCCGCGATAATTCACATTTGGTAGATGCGATTCTAGTCATTCGACAAAAAATCAGTAGAGGGAATCTTTGTCTACGACACATTTTAGTAAAAGTATCAGTCGATTCCGAACTTTCGTCGAAATCACGTAAAATCCATAATGAGTCATTTGTTTGCGCGTCAGTTCGAGGCAGTTGTTCTGTGTTCTCATCCAAGGAAGTCTAAAATGACACATTTCGCGGCCGCTAAAGATATTAAAAAATTGGTATTGTTTGTGAAGAAGTTGGTAAATCGTTTTAATGAGACGAAAAATGTCGGCGACTTGCCAAAACGTGGCTCGGTAGGCAAAGTCACTCTGAAAGTGAAAAACGAATCACGGAACCCAAAAATTAGATAAGGAGCGGCAAAATTCGGATATGAATGTATACCATGAGATCATTCCACATTTCCATGCTCAAAGTCCGAAGCACGTTGGAGAAATCTTTGCTGGGCGAAAATCACGTCAGGAAGCGGCTTGCTTGGGTCCACGATAAGATATTAAAGTGGTCCTCATACTCGTCGGACGCCAACCCTATTCAAAACGTTTGGTCCCTTGTAAAGCGAAAGCCCAGAGGAAATACTCTGAGGACTTTGACTCAGTTGTCTCGTGAGATTCGAAAAATTTGTAGAGTATGCAGAAAATCTCGTCGACAGCATGCCTCGAAGATACCAGGCGATTATTGATGCAGGAAGCGATTGGACAACTTTCTAAGGTAATTGCGCTATTGTTGGCACACCAAAGAATACATTGATTGCAAAAAATGTTCTCGAAACATATTTTTTCAAGAACACGAGCAGTCACGTTCTTATTTGACAGACTGTATGGTATATGTCAAAATAAGTATATTGTTTTCTTTCCACTTGAGTAAACGTCAGCAATTATGGGATTCCTTTTTTTTACAAGTTTAAAAATAATTTTAAATGCATTTATTAATTAACTACGATGTCAAAATCGTGTGAAATGTTCTGTGTATTTTATTGGTTATTTACGATTTGATTATTATAACAAAAATCTATTGTTTTAGTCTGATAAGATTAGTTACCTATTAAGATTTCAAAAAATATATATCGCTAATTTTATATTAAAATACAAAGTGTAAAATATACGCTTTAAGTTAGTTTGTATTGTTAAAAACTAGTTTTAATGCCTCCTCGTCCAGGGGTAAGATCATTTATTAAATTTATATATTCTTTGCAAGATTTTTTTACGAAATACTCTTTTATATTTTTCTTTTAAATTGATCGTTCTCGTACGTTCATGGGACTCTTCTATAAAGCAGTAAAGTGATTATTTACTGTTCGACGCGTCACAACCCTTTCAGTGAACGCTACAATTTCTAGCTAGATATTTCCCTTAAAATAACACAGACCAACGATGAAAAAACTTTTTAAATAATTTTACCTGATTCCTATGTTTTTTGGTGTGCTAAGTCCAAAAATAATAATAAATTACCGGTCAAGTGCAAGTTGAACTTGCGCAATTAGTGTTCCGTACGTTGATTGCTTTTCAAATAAAATAATTTGTTAAAGAGGTATAAAATGATCAGTGACTTCACAAAACACACCCCAAATGAGTTTTCAACAAAGTTTGTTTCCAATCTTTACTGAAATCTGATGACCTTGAAATTTTTGTTTTTTTTTATATACCAGATAAATTATTAAAGGTAATGCACTCGTGATAATTTTCGTTCAATCTACACCCCGTGGAGAATATTCCAAAATTTTTTGATAAGTACTTTTCGAGATAAGGCGGGTGGACAGCGATTTTTCGCGATTTTTTTTAAAAATAATACGAAGAAAAGTGCGCGCAAGTATTATATTATATATATATTTTTTACTCGTGTTTTCATAAGCTTTCATTTGACACCACACTCGATTACCTAGTAAAAATTTTTTTTTTTCACTTCCGATTTCACCCCCCAAAACTAACCCCTTAAGTCAAAATTTAACTTTCAAAACTACATGGCTCTGATGAGGCCATCAATTCCTATATTATTACCAAATTTCAACTTTCTATGACAAATAGTTTCGGGAGAAAATCGGATGTGACAGACGGACAGACAAACGGACAGCCAGACGGACAGACAGACGGACAGACACGAAGTGATCCGAAGTGTTCCGTACAGAACACTAAAAAGTCGTATCACCCAGCAATTTTTCACATTTTAATAATACTCAGAGGTTCAGAAGCAGTTGCTTACCACATATTAATATTAAAATCAACGAGGAAGTGTTACGGATTGATGACAAATGTAGAAATTTAGGCCTTACTATGGACTACAATTTGAGGTACAGATCGCATGTGAGCATAGTTATACGTCGGGCGTACTTTAATTTGAAGATGATTTACAATTCTAGGGACTATTTAAATCAAAAATTGAAAACTATATTGTGAGTCTCTGGCATTGTCCAGATTAAATTTTTGTGATACTATATATGGATTTTCAATAGACTCATCCGATAGACGACGTAATCCAAGTTCTTCAAAATTCATGTTTGCGCCTAATATTTGGTATTCGTAAAAGGAATCACATAAACACAAATTGTTTGAACTGGGATGGTTAAATATGAATGATAGACGTTGTTTGCATGCGGCTTGTTCATTCCACAAAATTGTCTTAACAGGTGTTCCCTACTACCTACATAGAAAAATTACCTTTAGACCAGATGTTCATAATTTGAATGTCCGTTTTCGAGGTCGCCTTACGCCTCCGGCTCACAAAACTGAAAAATTTAGATCGTCCTTCTCTTTTCAAATAGCTAAGATTTATAACTCAATTCCAGAAAATATAAAACTATTAGGTCCTAGGTCATTCAAGGCGGCGTATAGGAGGATTTTGTTAAATATATAAAGATATAGTACTTATTTATGTAAATTTTCCTTCAGAAAGGAATATCACTAGCTCTTGAGTGTATCTGTGCTCTGTATGAATTCTATTGTTTATCTCGGATATGTTGGGGTGACTCGCCTGTCTGTTTAACAATTTAATTTATATCAAGGTTTTTTTTTTTTGTTTGCTCTAGTTGTGTCATGAGCCATTCTCTATTTTCTTTGTCTTTTTTTTTTCTTTTTTCCTAACAGTTACAACTTTACACAGTTTTATTAAGATGCTAGCACAGTTTAATAGATAAATATTATATTCTATAAACTTTAGTATTAGGATGCTTAAGGTAAAGAACAGGGGCAATGTTTGTACCTTCATGGTCTTACATTCCCAGCTAACCTTCGGCATTTTCCAATTTAATGTAGCATTTTGTTTATTTAGTTTATGATGTTTTGTTTTCTCTTTCATAATTGGAAATAAAGACCATATTTATTTATTTAATATTCAAAATGTGAAAAGTTTATTTTTTATCGTTCGAATGTTATTAGGTTGGCACTTCCAATAAATGTAACAGCTGTTTGTTTTCTTCCAGTTAATATAACCTCGCATTGCAGTGTTTAACCCATGTACTTTAATTCACACTCAAAGTATGGCTTATCGTGGTTGTAAAAACTCTCCCAACACTTTTTGTTATATATGTGGTGAGTTTGTAGTTAAAAAACATCAAAGAAACATTACTGACTTTGTAAAAAAAGTATACTTCGCATATTTCGGTGTAGAAATTGGTAATCAAGAAAAATGTTAGGCTCCTCACAAAGTATGTTATGTTTGTGTCGAAGATCTGCGGAAATGGTACAAGAAAGCTTTTAATGGTACCCATAGTATGAAGAGAGCAAGAAAATCATTCAAATGATTGCTATTTTTGCAGCGTTGATGTTTCTGGATATAACTCCAAAAGTAAGAAAGTAATTGGCTATCCTAACTTTACTTCAGCTAATCGGCCGATAGGACATGGACCGGGACTTCCTATCCCTGAGCCACCCTAGTCTATTGATGACGTTTTACAGTCCAGTCCCGAATTTAATGAAAGTCGACTGGATGATGATGAGCTTCAATTTCTCTAGAAAATTTAAAACCACAGTTGTTTACACAAGCTGAGTTAAATGATTTAGTGAGAGATTTGGGTTTGACTAAGGAAAAAAAAAAAAAAAAACAGAATCTATTTGCTTAGAACAAGGTTCTAGGCTGAAAGAAAAAACATGATATTGGTAGTCTTGGAATCTGGAAACATCTATTTACCATGGTATAGAACAAGATGTTTTTTATGGCTCTCTTGTTTCAAGAACGTCCTTTAGGAATTTCTTTCCAATATATCTTCACTTGCATGCACGAACATTTTCAAGCAGGAAGAAGATTTGGTTTACTGCCATGAGATTGGTAGTTTAATGAGCGAATTTCGGCATTGAGTACAAGAAGGAAGATTGGAGGCTTTTCATAGACTCATCAAAAAATAGTTTAAAAAATGTTGTGTTACCCAATGGAAATACTTACGCTTCACTGCCTGTTGCTCATTCAGACCATATGAAGGAAACTTACGAAAATCTTAACATGATATTACAGAAAATTAACTATCCAGCTCACGATTGGATGCTATGTGGAGATTTAAAAGTTGTCTCCATGATCCTTGTTAAACAAAAGGGATTTACAACGTTTCCATGTTTCAACATTGGTCCAAAAAAACAATAGCCCGTAAGAAAAACTTTAACACCTGGCGAGAAGAACATTTTGCATAGCACTTTAGTAGACCCAAAAAAGATTCTTTTACTACCACTACACATCAAGTTAGGTTTAATGAAACAATTTGTGAAAGCCTTGCCTAAAGATGGTGAATGTTTTAAATATTTGTGTAAAAGATTTCCTCATTTTTCAGAAGCCAAACTGAAAGAAGGGGTTTTCGTTGGGCCTGATATTCGTAAAATGATGTTCGATTCCAACTTTGAAGCAAGGATAATTACGAAGGAAAAGGAGGCTTGGATATCATTTAAAGAAGTTGTGACTAAGTTTTTGAGCAATTGGAAAGACCCTAACTATGAACTTATCGTAGCTAATATGATAGACAAGTTCAAAAATCTGGGTTTTCTGATGAGCCTTAAAGTCCACTTCTTGCACAACCATCTTGACTTTTTTCCTAAAAACTTAGGCGATGTGAGTGCAGAGCAGGCGGAACGGTTCCATCAGGACATAAAGGAGATGGAGAAACGGTACCAGGGACCGTGGAATATCAACATAATGTGTGATTACTGTTGGTCACTTTATAGAGAACAACAAAATGCATCACATCGGAGAAAAAGCTATATAAGAAACTTCACAGAGAAAAGGGAAAGAAAATACAAAAAAATAAGCACCTAAAGTATTCCCATTGAAGTGAAATATGTTATCGTGAGTAAAAATTGTAGCCTAATCAAATAAAAGTACGGTTTAAGTTTTTATTTTTTATGTATCAAATTTTGCCTATTTTGATATTTAATCGATGTCATATTGTGAGAACACTGTGGGTGATACAAAAAAGCTGATACCAGTTATGGTTTCAGCACCCAAAAATACATAATACTTAGATGTATTGTTTAAAAAGTTTTTATAAATATTTTTTTTGTTGGCCTGTGTAATGCATCGTTGAGGATTTAACATTATTAGCAACCATCAATATAGCTTTCGTAAGCAAAAAATCAACAAAAATATTTTAATTTATGCCATATAAATTTGGAATAACACAATTGAATATTTTGGAGAATTTCGAGCGATTGCATTTGATATATCCATGGTATTCGCCAGGGTTTGGCAAGCTACGCTCTTATGGTATGTTTTTTATGGCTCTCTTGTTTCCTTAGAGAACGTCCTTTAGGAATTTCTTTCCAATATCTTCACTATACATGCACGAACATCAGCTACCCATGTAAATATCCGCAGATAGTACAAAGTTATTCAACTTAACAAATACCTATAAGAAATTCTATCTCCCTCTATCCATCTCATCCATCAGATCAAAGTAGAATTTAACGCCGCAAAGATCAGGCAGCAGTTTTTCTAAACACGTTATCGTGACAGAACCCATTGCATTCCTCCAACATCGTCACGCCACTTGTTGCCCGTTAACTTAGGAGCAAATACGTCTTGTCATGCAGATGTTGCTTGCACGGCTAAGAAAGCTTATCAAAACTTGGAAGTATGATTTCATATTAGAAAGCCTTACAGTTCACAACAACTTTTAATCATTTACCCAACTCAAATTCGACCGACGATGGAAAACTGCTTTCAAGTTAGGGATTTTGCCCTCAAATATTTGTTAAATTCTGTTCAAATGAGTTAGATTTGTTTCAGATTCGTCTGATTAGAGATCCGGAACTCACTGTCTGGTCTATAAGTATTTTTATGAAAAATGTTTAATGGATATACTTTACTTAATTCCTTTCAGAGTGGTACACCATAATACATCACGTCTGTATGAAATTCAGCTTGTTTCTTCTTGTACTGCCCTTTTCAGACTTTCCTTTACAGGGACTATGTTTCCCAACGAGTACAATTTGCAACAAGTCAAGACTGACGTGAATTGTTTTTTAACGCACCCTTTCTGTAGAGTTTTAGGGACTTCCCTGCAGCATATAAGCTATACTCATTAAAAATTATAAATAACTATCAATATATCGATAGTTATTGATATATTATATTAGTAATTATTGATATATTAATAGTTACTGATATCTCAATAAATCGATTGAAATTTCAAAAGTTATGTATTAAACTTAATAAAATAATATTTAATTAAAACACTGTGTTCAAGTCCAATTTAATATGAGTTTTAATTTAAAAAATCCGGCCAAGTGCAAGTCGGACTTGCGCAATTAGTGCTCCGTAAGATGATTGCTTTTAAAATAAAAACAAAATTTACGTAGGTATAAAATAATCAATGACTTCACAAAAATACACCCCAAATCAGTTTTCAGCAAAGTTTTTTTCCAATCTTTACTGAAAACGGATGACCTTGAATATTCCAGAATTTTTTCAAAATTTTTCGATCGGTACTTTTCAAAATAAGGGGGGGAGAGCTATTTTTTGCCATTTTTCGCCATTTTTTGAAAATAATTGAGAGAAAAGTGTGCCGGCTCTGATAAGGCCACCAATTCCTATATTCAAAAAGCCAAAAAATTTCAGCTTTCAATGTGAAATAGTTTCGGGGAAAATTGGGGGTGACAGACAGACAGGACGGGCGGACGGCCTGACAGACGTACAGATACCGAAGTGATTGTACTTACATACATATATATTGAAAATTTTAAATAATTTTAATATGTTAAATTATAACAAATAAATACGTTGCCCTAGCCCTGTATCCTATCTATGTTTGAAAAAATCTTGAGTATTTTGTCAGAGTATTATATTATTAAATAGTTATTCTTATCGATAACTATCGGAATGTCGTTAATCATCGGTATGTCAGGAATTATTGATGCATGAAAAACTATTGATAACTACCCCTATAGCGATATTTATCAATAACTGTCGATATATTTATAGTTGAAGATATATCGATAATTAGCCATAAATCGATAATAATCATCGATATTAATATTCATCAATATGTCGATAACTTGAATGTGTCGATATGTATTGGGGGTCGATTACCATCGACCGCCAATAACTAAAATGCATTATGGCTCATCACTGGTTATAACTATCAAAGTTTTGTAAAACAGATGTAAAGAAGTTACCAGTTATCTCCACATATTACTCCAAATGAGGAGTAATAAAAACAGGATAGTTAGCAAAAAAAATGCGAACCAGTAATTTCACTTACCAACACAGATTTCATTTTTGAAAAATCTAAAAGTATCTGATTTTAGCTAGTCCATCATGTTGGAATCCAATAACAGAAACCCTATTTTATGAAAAGGGAAGTGTGCCTCCTCCGAGGTTAAGAGGAGGGTAAATGTGGAAAAACATGAAAAAATTTGAATAATGTTAAGCCTCTCAACAATATCAGCTGGCCTTAATTATTGCAGTATCTTGCAGAAGAGCAAACAAAAATCTTTATGAAGAACATAAAAAGCTCTTGGGCATTCTTACTTATGTGATCCCTTGGATATTGAGAGGTGAACATTATTTACTTCGAACCGCCCTGTCCAAGATTTTTGTAAAACTCTCGTAAAACAACTAAATACTAACTTAATTTCTACGGACCGAGGTTACGCTCTGTGTCGCAACCTTGTTCGTTGAGTTGGTACAATATGCTAAATAAATTTGACCTTACTTATGGGACACCCTACACTAAGTAAAAGAAGAAAATATATTTATTGGCAGTTGATGAAGCGAATAGATTGGGCATCTTTGAGTTCATTCATTTATGATAACTAACTGTCCTAAAGATATTTGTTTCTAGGCTGGGTGTTCCTAGGATATATTTTAAAAACTTTTCAAAAAATAAAATTTTCAGCATATTTTTATATTTCTCATAATCTCTAGTCAAGCGATCAGGATAAACGAAACACACATTCAATTGAGAAATTACCGAAATATAATAAATTAACTTTTGCCTAATTATCATAATACACACATAGATCAATTAGGGTTTACTCCGTTTGAGTTATTTATGCCCCATAAATTACGTGATTTGCTGCCTTTAGCAAATCAAAAACTTAAACCTCAAATTATCGATCAGGATAAATATGTTATAAATGTAAAAATAATAGAAAATCAACAAAAACAGTATTTTGATTAATGGAAAGCATCTTAATATTATTTAGAGAGAAGAGCAACAAGTGAGGTGTGAAATACACAATACTAACTAATCATTTGGTAAGGAGGTTGATGAAATTAGACTCAGAACATATGGGATGGAAACAAAAAATGGCGATATACTTACAAGAAATCGAATTGAACCCGAGCCAGAAACCTCAACTAAAAAAATCACATATACCATTTAATAACACAGGCCGACAAAACTGGATGAAACTTCAAACTCAGAGATCAGAGGTTTTTGGTGCTCTCAATCCGAATCCGACCTGAGAATTGCTATATCACATCAGGTTTCCGAGATATCCTAACCTAAAAAAGCAAAAAATACAGTTTTTCGCCATATTCGGGATTATATTACACCACGAATTAATTTTTCTCCACGTAACAGGTTGCAGCATATGAAAGTACTACTCTTCCTCATCAAAATGCATTTAAAAATTTTTCAAATATCTTATTGCTTTTCGGAGAAATCATCTTTCTAGTAGCAACATGGTTTATTTGTTAACATACATGGTGTCACATTTTAATGTACCAGGCTTCTTAATTTTTTATGTCAACTTTTATTAAAAAAAGTTTCAAACAAATGTTTCTCTAGCAAAAATACACTCTTGTTCGAAAAGTTTTCTCGATAGAAATATAGACTCTTCAGCATTCCGACCCGTCATATCGGCTCCACCATTTTGAATTTCTTAAGGCTAGGAACAAAACATTACTCGATGGGGCTAAACCGACAACGAATTTGGATTCAGCGTCCCAAAAATCATATAATTACACTGCTCTCGCCTGCTGGATCAACTTTTTTTGGTATGGTTGTAACGAAAACGCTAAACTAATTAATTTCAATGGACGATTTCTCCGAGAAGAAATATTATATCCAAAAAATTTAAAATGCATTTTGAAGGGGAAGAGCAGTACTTTCAAATGCCTCAACGAGTTCTGTGCAGAAAAATTAATTCGCGGTGTAAAATAATCCAGAATATAGCTAAAAACCGTGTTTTTTTTTTTTTTTTGTATTTTTAGGTTAGGATATCTATAAAACCTGATGTGATCGAGCAATTCTGAGGTCAGACTTGGATTCAGTGCACCAGAAACCTTCGAAAAATTGTAGTCTGATCTCAAGGTTTGAAAAAGCTGGCATGTGTAATTGGCCAGAAAATCTTATGACTGAGTTTTTCCACTCTAAATGATAGTGGTTCAGATTTTGAATGTCTTGATTCTAACAGAAATAATTTTTGGTGTTCCGTACATAACACTTATAAGATTACTTCAGTGTCTGTCTGTCCGTCTGTAACATCCGATTTTCTCCGAAACTATTTCGCCCCAAAATTTGATATTTGACTCTAATATAGGAATTGATGGTCTCATCAGAGACGTGTAGTTTTGAAACTTAAATTTTCACTTAAGAGGTTAGTTTTGAGAGGTGAAATCGAAAGTAAAAAAAAAGGGTTAGCGAGTGGGGTGTCAAGTGAAAGCTTGTAAAAACACTAATTCAAAAATATATATAATATAAAGCTTGTACACTTTTCTTTGTATTATTTTTAATAAATTCTGAAAATCGCTGTCTCTTATCTCGAAAAGTATTAATCAAAAAATTTTGGAAAAAATTCTGGAATATTCTCCTTAAAGTATAGATTGAATTAAAATTATCGCGAGTGTATTAACTTTGATAATTTATCTGGTATATAAAAAAACAAAAATTTCAAGGTCATCAGTTTTCAGTGAAGATCGGAAAAAACTTTGTTAAAAACTCATTTAGGGTGTGTTTTCCGAAGTCATTGATCATTTTATACCTCCGTAACAAAAATTTTTATTTTAAAAGCAATCAACGTATCGAACTGTCACTGTTTATACGCACTTTATATGCTCCTCTCTTAATCAGATAACCTGGTCTTGTCACAGTACTAGTTTAAGTACTTGCTACTTAGTATAGGTACTATTTTTAGTATTCCGTACGGAACACTTATAAGATCACTTCGGTGTCTGTCTGTCCGTCTGCCACACCCGATTTTCTCCGAAACTATTTGTCATAGAAAGTTGAAATTTGGTAATAATATAGGAATTGATGGCCTCATCAGAGCCCTGTAGTTTTGAAAGTTAAATTTTGACTTAAGGGGTTAGTCTTGGGGGGTGAAAGCGGAAGAAAAAGGTAATCTAGTGTGGTGTCCAATGAAAGCTTGTGAAAACAGAGTAAAAAAATATATATATATAATGTAATACTTGCGCGCACTTTTCTTTGTATTATTTTTAAAAAATCGCGAAAAATCGCTGTCCACCCGCCTTATTTCAAAAAGTACTCAACAAAAAATTTTGAAAAAATTCTGGAATATTCTCCACGGGGTGTAGATTGACCGAAAATTATTACGAGTGCATTGCCTGTAATAATTTATCTGGTATATAAAAAAACAGAAATTTCAAGGTCATCAATTTTCAGTGAAGATTGGAAATAAACTTTGTTGAAAACTCATTTGGGATGTGTTTTCTGAAGTCACTGATCATTTTATACTTCCGTTACAACATTTTTTATTTTAAAAGCAACCAACGTACGGAACACTAATTGCGCAAGTTCAACTTGCACTTGACCGGTTATTGGTTAAATGTAGAATAAAATGGAATTTCTTTCTCGTTCCTTTAATATTGGGTATTCTCATTTATTTCCTACTTTTTGTTTTAGGAAATTATAGATCTTAACCATATGGTAGATGTAAAAGATGGACACACGGAACCTCCTAAGTATAAAAGAGAAACATGGCAAGAAAAATTTTACAGATTCGCAAAAAAAAAGATTGTAATACATATTGTGATATTCGTTTTAATACAATCATATACAGCATGGGCAACTTATTATTTTATAAAGAACACAGGTAAATGTAAAATTGCATTAACAACAATCTAATATTATCTTAAACAGCAAAATTTACCGAAAAAATATACAACTTATACCTAATCAAGTTATAATTGAATTTAAAAGTTCTAGTTGTCCAGCTGGCTTTCACCTTATCCAAATAACATCATCATCATCAGCTATTCAGTCGGTGGTCGGACATAAACCTTCCCTAAGTACGTTCATTTCTTCGGTTTTGGGCTTTGTTTATCGGTTTTACTTCTTTTCTCACTCCAGGGTCAATCGATTATCAGAGAGTCTGCTCCATTTCTACCTGCTTATCCTCTCAGTTACATCAATTATCTTGAACCTTCCTCGAATTTCTTCATTAGTCAGCCTACCCCTCAACGATATTCCCAACATCCTCCTTTCCATCCATAATTTCTTGATTCAAAGTCCACGTTTTCGTTCCGTATGTCAATACTGGCAACATGCATTGATCAAATGTGTTCGCTTTTAGTGTATTTGGGACATTGGAAGGGAAGATGTTCCGCAATGTGCCAAACGCCGACCAAGCCAATGATACTCTCCTTGATAAACCCGCTTTCAAATTTTCTTTGTGATTTTCGCGTTTTCAATGTTCAGTACTGCCTCTTTATCACAGTCGTCATTTATCATGAATATGCTTTTGGCGATGTTTATCTTCAGACTAAGCTCTCTGGACTTGTTGTTAAGTTCGTTGAGCATTTCTCCCCATTCTTCTTTGTTGTTAGATATAAGCACAATATAATCCGCGAATCACAAATGATTGAGTTGTTCTACATCTATATTTGTACCCTTACTTGTCCATGGAAGTTGTTTGAGAGGATCTTCTAGCGCCAACATAAACAATTTCGGCGAGGTAGTATCCCCTTGACGTACTCCTCTTTTCATTTAACATAGAATTTAAAAATTCTATTTGTCCACTTGGATTTTATTCTTGAAATTAATATATTTTTATACGGTAAACGTTAAAAAAGAAATATTTTGAGAAAATTTAAAATACATGGCAAGAAATGTAACTTTTGATGAATTTTCTACTAAAAAACAAAAAGGAAAAGTAGAAATCAGATTTTTTTTTACACTAAATACAATATTAATCTGATAACACTGTTCAACAGTTTAGAGCTAAATTAGTTTGGTTTCTACGGTCTCCATAAATTGAATAAAAACATCGATATAATACTGTATATAACAGACGAACTTACTAATATAGATCTGTCGCGAAAATAACCGTTACTTAACAAAAATTAAAAACCCTTTAAACGTCCTTAATTTATTTGCAAATTTTCTGACGAAATTTGTATGCTATTGTAATACGGTTTAGCACCTTGTGTTATGTTCTCGGCACTCCCGTTGTTACTACCCATCAAGTAAACCCGATGTCCGATGTCACTTAAAAAATGCTGGAACTAACATCAATTTTCTGTGAGAATATTTTCTTCTTACTGGAAATGTGTTAAAGATACCCCAAACAACTACCAACCAGTCGCACCGCTTTCGATAATTTCAAAAAAAGCATATAAGAGGTTATCAATCAGCATGTTCTAAAATATCTTAAGGAGATTTTCTAACACATGTTTGCAATAACGCAACTGAACATTTTAGAGAATCTCTAGAGGTTGCAGTTGATATATTAACAGCATTCGACTGTGTTTGGCATGACGCATTCTTGGCTAAGCTATACTCTTATGGTATGTCTGGAAACTTTTGTTTATGGCTTTCGTGTTTCCTCAGAGAACATTCTTGACGAGTGGTAGTTAACGGATTTCTTTTTAATACCTTCCCTATCAACGTCTGTGTGTCCCAAGACTCCATACAGTTTCATACTCTCTTTCTCATTTATATTAATCATTTATATTAATGCAGATGACAGTGTGCTTATTTTTTCAGTCACTCTGAATGCTCTAACAATGACTACTCACGCAAATATCCGCAGACAGCAGAAAATCCTTCAATTTAACCTGAAAACCTGAAAGAAATTATATTTTTGGGTAACAGTAACCAAGTAGAATTTAACGCAACAAAAACCCAGGGGGTGTTTTTTTTTTTAAAAAAAAAAAGGGTATGTTGTGGCACAGTTATGTCGGGACACTCCATTCCTCTAACATTGTTACTCAATTTACTGGGCGTTTACTTGGGAGCAAATATGACTTAGCATAAACATGGTGCATTAGACTGGCTCAAAAAAAAAAGTACCGTTTTTTTTAGATTCTACTGTATGTCAGGAATAAGCTCTCCAAATTTTATCAAAAAATATTAGAATTTAAAGGTCGCTCAAGCCGTTTTTTTTTACCAGGATATCACATCTTTTTAAACACCAGAGGTTAAATTGGATAAAAACGTATTTTCAGCTGTCATTATGCTGTTGAAGTGTGTGTATATATATATATATATATATATATATATATATATATATATATATATATATATATATATATATATTTTTTGAGGCCTCTGAAAATGATTCTATTGACCCTTACTATAGTATAACTCGAGTAATTAACAAAAATATCTAACGAAATTTAACAAAAAAAAAGCATTTTGGACGTATTTTATCGATTAGGGCAGGCTCTATAAGAAGTCGGGACTGATTTTCTTTATAAGATAATATACTTTCAAGATGCCACGATGCCATTTGTGGCTTGGCCGTTGGTATAATTTGAGTTGTTAACAAAAATCACCAACTTCGTAAAAAAAAACACTTTTTACGTAATTAATGGATCAGATCGGGCTGGAACGGGCTCTATAAGAATACTGTACAAAAAGAACAACAGTATTATATTAATTTTTATTATACATACATTTAACTTTCCATTCAAGGGAAAAAAATATTTTCTGAAATGCCCAATAATAAAATTATTGAATAATGAAAAATATTTATTATTATCATATGATTTTAGGTCGGAAAATGACATTTTTATATCAAAATGATATTTAATTAAAAAGTTTAGGTGAAGGGCATCGATAGCTAGGATCATTTAGCGCCAGTTCCTATTGCGGTTATATTTTAGAATAAAGACCGGATTCTTTTAAGAAATCAATTAGATGTTTTATATTGTTTGTATTTGGTGCAACTATTTGGTGCCTTTGAAGAAATTTATTAAGTCCGTTGGTGATAATATTGTGTTTAGGTTAGTTCCGCAGGCTATAGCCAATTTGGCATTCATATCCGCCAAATCATTTCCCCTTATGTTGATATAGCCAGGAGTCCATAGCAATGCTATGTTATTCTTCCGGATATCACTTATATGTAGGAGGTTGACCTAGGAAAAAAAAATTTTTTCACTTCCGATTTCACCCCCCAAAACTAACCCATTAAGTCAAAATTTAACTTTCGAAACTACACGGCTTTGATGAGGCCATCAATTCCTATATTATTACCAAATTTCAACTTTCTATGACAAACAGTTTCGGAGAAAAGCGGGTGTGACAGACAGACAGACAGACGGACAGACAGACAGACAGACAGACAGACAGACACCGAAATATCTTATAAGTGTTCCGTACGGAACACTAAAAAAGTACCAGGTCCGCGTCTTAAAAGTTTTATTTTTTTTATATCACCTCCAATCGGCGATTCCATTTTATGAAGCTTGAAATATTCTTAAAAGTATAAATAATAAATCTAACAAAAAAAAAATCGATTTTTTTGAAAATTTCCAGGTGACGTAACCCTTAATATGTAATGAATAAGTCTCGTAGGAAATAATTATATCGTCAAGTATTACTTAATGCATATTATACACAGATTTTTGCATAGCGGAGCAAAACAGTGCAGAATTCAAATTTAGCAACCCCCAATTTATAAAAACCGGTCAAGTGCAAGTTGAACTTGCACAATTAGTGTTCCGTACGTTGATTGTTTTCAAAATAAAATTTTTTTGTTAGGGTGGTATAAAATGATCAGTGACTTCACAAAACACACCCCAAATGAGTTTTCAATAAAGTTTGTTTCCAATCTTTACTGAAAACTGGTGACCTTGAAATTCTGTTTTTTTTTATATATACCAAATAAATTATTAAAGGTAATGCACTCGTGATAATTTTCGTTCAATCTATACCCCGTGGAGAATATTCCAGAATTTTTTTCAAAATTTTTTGATTAGTACTTTTCGAGATAAGGTAGGGGACAGCGATTTTTTAAAAGTAATACGAAGAAAAGTGTGCGCAAGTATTACATTATATACATATATATATATATATATATATATATATATATATATATATATACATATTTTTACTCGTGTTTTCACAAGCTTTCATTTGACACCACACTCACTTCCGATTTCACCCCTCAAAACGAACCCCTTAAGTCAAAATTTATGTTACGGTGGTATAAAATGATCAGTGACTTCACAAAACACACCCTAAATGAGTTTTTCAACAAAGTTTGTTTCCAATCTTTACTGAAATCTGATGACCTTGAAATTTTTGTTTTTTTTATATACCATATAAATTATTAAAGGTAATGCACTCGTGATAATTTTCGTTCACTCTACACCCCGTGGAGAATATTCCAGAATTTTTTTCGAAATTTTTTGATAAGTACTTTTTCGAGATAAGGCCCGGGACAGCGATATTTCGCGAATTTTTAAAAATAACACAACGAAAAGTGCGCCCAACTATAATATTATATATATATTTTTTTACTCGTGTTTTCACAAGCTTTCATTTGACACCACACTCGATGACCTAGTAAAAAAATTTTTTTTTTCGCTTCCGACTTCACCCCCCAAAACTAACCCCTTAAGTCAAAATTTAATTCTCAAAACTACATGGCTCTGATGAGGCCATCAATTCCTATATTATTACCAAATTTCACCTTTCTATGTCAAATAGTTTCGGAGAAAATCGGGTGTGACAGACAGACAGACAGACAGACAGACAGACAGACAGACAGACAGACAGACAGACAGACAGACAGACAGACAGACAGACAGACACACCGAAGTGATCTTATAAGTGTTCCGTACGGAACACTAAAAAAAGCATCACTTTGAACAAGTAACAAAATAAAAATTATGGATTTCTATGTTATTACTTCATTTCTTATTTTAATTTCAGATCCTATCAATTGGGATGAGTTTAATAATTCAACGGCGAATGGTTATGGTCTTTTAATTATATTGAACCTACTCTACCTCTATTGTTTATGTTATTATTATGTGATAAAACCATTTGCTCTTCCTACTGTTAACAAGGTATTATGGACACCAGGAAAAAATGTGGCAAACAAAATAAAGTAAGTAGATATGATAACAATAAAAATAAATGTGAACGTGTGGTATGGGATATGAAACAGCCTAATTCTTGGCCCTTTCTTTTTCCGACAAAGCTCAACTTCGGAAAGCTATGCGCTATTCTTAAAGATAGAAATATTTAATTTTTTTCACTTCAGTAGCCCAGGGGACTATTTTTAGTGTTCCATACGGAACACTTATAAGATCACTTCGGTGTCCGTCTATTACATCCGATTTTCTCCGAAATTATTCGACATAGAAACATGAAATTTGGCACAAGTATAGGAATTGATGGCCCCATCAGAGCCGTCTAGTCTTGAAAGTAAAATTTTGACTTGAGAAGTTAGCTTTGGGGGGTGAAATCGGAAGTGAAATTAAATTTTACCAGGTCATTGAGCGGGGTGTCAAAGTTCAAAAATATATGTAATGTAATACTGGTGCAAATTTTTCTTCATATATTAAAAAAAAAACGCCAAAAATCGCTGTTCACCCCCGTTATCTCGAAAACTATTGATCCAAAAATTTTTAAAAAATTCTGAAATATTCTCCATAAAGTTCTATTGAATGAAAATTATCGCTAGTGATATCGCTTTGATAATTTATCTGATATATATATATAAAAAAAAAATTCAGTGGCATCAGTATTCAATCGAGATCGGAAACAAACTTTATTGAAAACTCATTTAGGGTGTGTTTTGTGAAGTCACTGATGATTTTATACCCCCGTAAATTTTTTTTTATTTTAAAATTAATCACCGTACAGGACACTAATTGCAACCGGCCAAGTGCAAGTCCAACTTGCACTTGGCCGGTTTTTTTCAACATTCACGATACGCTGCAAGTGCGAGAATGGCAGAATGAACGATTTCAAGACCAGTAGACTGGAAGTTATTCTGCTAAACCTTTTCCAGCAAGATCTCCAAACTTAACAACGCTCGATTTTTTTTATGGAGCTACAACAACAACAAAGTTTTTGCTCAGAGACCTTTCAGAGATATTGAACATTTAGAAAATGCAATCGGGCAGTGTATAAATAACGTTACACCGAACATGTTAGGGAATATTTTTAAAAAATTACATTCGAGAACAATTCGGTGCATAGAATTGGGGTTGAACACGTCAAAATGCAAACTAAATGGCTTTTTATTTAGTTAATTTGCGAATGTCTGTTATGCAATTATTTTTTGTGTGCTGTATAGTTAATGTAGGTGAAAAATATTCCTTAAGTTAGTTCGTGTAAGTAGTCTTCTTTGTGACTATCTTAAATGTAGGTCAATATTATCCCACTCTACATAAGAATATGGATTAAATAGAAATTATTGGTACAAATTTTTTTTGTTTTAGGTTTGGATCTCTCATATTCTATGTAGCAGTATTTGGTGCTACTATTGTCTATCTAGTTATAGATACTAAAGATAACAGAAATAGACTAATACCACTTTTAGGACTTTTAGTGTTCATTTTCGTAGGATTCTTGTTATCTGCACAAAAGAAACATGTAAGTTGGACCACAAAATTCGAAACATAATTATTTATAGTCGAATCTGTAATCAGATAAAAGCACAATCGCCTACGATCAACCAACCAAATATGTAAAAGTTTAAAAGGATGAGGGAGAAGATTAAATGAGAATAAAACACTAAATTTTTAGTAAAATTTCTACTTTTATTGACTTTTATACTTGACACAAAACTTAAGTTTTGTTGTTTTCATTTAGTTACAACCTACCTGTAAATATTTACTTATAAAACCATCGAAAATGTTTATTTCATTCCATATCCATACTTTTGTTAAAGCTAATGTTTTAGCGAAACACGTGTCAAGTATAAAAATTAATAAAAGTAGAAATTTTACTAAAAATTTTGTGTTTTATTCTCATTGAACATAAATTTTCGTCAAGTAACGGCCGAGTCGGTCAATTACACTGTGCAACATTTTCGAGGTCATCGAATGTAAACTAAATTCTGACTTCAGTTTCTGGAAGTGCCCACCCAAACTAGCAAAACCCTATTTGGGATTTGATAGTTCAGTTCGAATTTTTTTTTTTTCCATCATCAATTTTTTTGCTTGAGCTTTGGTTTTGCACGGCTATATCTCGTAAATTATTGGGAATTTCTCAATGCAATCTTCAGACGAAATGTTCTTCACACTAAAATACACAATTTTTGTGAACATGTCGATGCCAGATTTTCACTCTTTCGGGTGTTTTTAGTGCAGAAAGCCCGAAAAAATGCCATTTTTTCACATTTTCGACCATAACTCACAAACCGTGCATATATTATCTGTGTCATGACTGGATAAGAAGAACTACCGAAAACGAAAAAAGGTTAAATTTGTTTAATGGACCTTTAATAAAGAATATCGATGATATATTGCAGCCACCACTCTATATAAAATTGGGAATTGTTTCGAAATTCATCCAAGTGGCCGTCCAAGATGCTGAAGGAGTCTATGACTGTTTACAGGACATCTTTCCAAAACTCAGCACTGACAAAATTAAAAATGGTATTGTCGTCTATTTACATATTTTCATATCTATGTTTGTTCACTTCACACTATTCGCATTGCTATTAATTTTTCGTTAATGTTTTTTTCACTTTAAACAGGTGTACTCACTGGGCCGGATATTCAAAAATTAATGAAAAGCGAAAAGTTTACAAACGTGCACACAATTACCGGCGAGCCTGGGACGCAATAAAAGCTGTAATCGTGGGCGTTTTAGAGAAGAATCGTGTACAGCTAGACGAAATGAAGAGATTGGTGAAAACAATGCTCTCTTATTTTCATAAAATAAATTCATCCATGACAATAAAATTGCATTTTATGCACCATCACCTTGATGAGTTCTTACAACAATTGCCCAGCGAATTCCATCAGGTGACCATGCCAATGGAAAAACGATACAACGGAAAACAGCTGGATGCATTGCATGCGGAAGTATGTTGATGGAGTCAAAAGATATCCCAACTGAAGATGAAGGCACCGAAGAAGAAGATGAAGGACACACCGAAAGAGATATGCCTTAAATATTTTATCCAGCGCGAGCTCAGATGATGATGATACAGATTCAGACGATGAATTAGAACGACCATCGAAGAGGTCAAAACCATCGACTTCTCGGGCGGCTATGGAAATCGATTGAAAACACGTTTTTTTGCCTTTTCTTTAAATTTTGAATTTTCAATAGCTCTATAAAATGGATAAAAGTTTGCGAAATAAACTTTAACACAAAAAAAGCTGATGAAAGCTGAAATTTTGGTGTGAAATGTACTATTTGGTGGCGAAATTCCTTACAACGGCCAAAAGAACTATAAGGATCGATTGTAGGTTATTGCAATGTTCAGCAAAGGTATTCGTGTTGCTGCAGAGAACATTTTTGTCGAAGACAGTTATGCTAATGCAATATGCACGGTTTGTGAGTTATGGTCGAAAATGTGAAAAACTGGCATTTTTTCGGGCTTTCTGCACTAAAAACACCCCGAAAGAGTGAAAATCTGTTCTCGACATGTTCACAAAAATTGTGTATTTTGGTGTGAAGAACATTTCGTCTGAAGATTGCATTGAGAAATTTCCAATAATTTACGAGAATAGCCGTGCAAAACCAAAGCTCGAGCAAAAAAATTGATGATGGCAAAAAAAAAAATTCGAACTAAACTATCAAAACCCAAATAGGGTTTTGCTAGTTTGGGTGGGCACTTCCAGAAACTGAAGTCAGAATTTAGTTTACATTTTATGTGTTGCACTGTGTTGTTTAAAGATTAAATGAGTATCTTGGTATATATCTTGTTACACGCCCAATCCACGAGTCTTAGTAACAAAAATTTTTAAGAATTATACCAATTCTTTATTATTTTCCGATTATAATCGAAATAGTATATAGAGGGAAATATTTCTGTTGAAAATATTTCTGATGCCCTTCCTCTGTTTAGTTCATTTCGTTATTAATACCTCACCATAAGATATCGAGGATTTAAAATATTATAATACTTGAGGTAACTCATTCTTTAGTGTGATTAAATCAAATTCATGATTCATTTTAGAACTTTGTATTTGTGAGGAAAGTATTGGATAAATCTCTTAAAAGATTTTTTAAATTATAGGTTCCCTGGCATACTATAGCCTGGGGCGTAATCCTGCAGTTCATTTTTGGATTTCTAACGATAAGATGGGATATAGGAAGAAACGTTCTAAAGACTTTTTCAGATCACGTCAATACATTTTTAGACTATGGCGTTGAAGCTGCAGTGTTTACTTATGGTGAAGAACTAGTTATTACACAAAGCGTTTTCGCTTTTAGAGTAAGTATTTAAAAAACTTTGGAAATACCCTGGAAACATATAAATCGGTAAAATGTACGAGGATAAATTGAAATGTTTCTGGCCTGAATCAGAACAACCACATTTTTCTGGTTTGAGCAAAACTAAATTCTTTACATAGTCCTATTTTAACTCAATATACTGGTCTCGACGTTTTTCATTCAGTTCATAAGAATAAAAGCTTTTAGTTTACACCAGTGAAACTTATCACTTTAGCTTCCAATGAAAATTCTTCTTACATAACCATTTGAACAAAAACACACGGTCAGCGTAAATCCGCCGTTAGGTTCTTCCGACCATAAACTACTTTCGACATCGAATATTCTACCAATCAGTGACAGAGAGGCGCCTAAACCGCGCAAGATTTGGCACTACAAATCTGCTAAATGGGAAGATCTCATGGAATATTTTCGCATTTTCCCTTTCCGTTTGTTTTCGAACCGACAACACATCTGACTGCGCCAGGGACGTTTCCGATGTTATTTTGGCCGGTATGGAGGCTTACATCCCTTTTTCGAAGAAATGCCCTTCCAACGGCAAGCCTTGGTTTGACCGAAAATGTAAAAAAGCTGTTACTTCTAAACATCTTGCATACCGACAGTGGCGTGAAAATCCTAACACCATAAATCGTAAACCTTTGTTCGTGCCAGGAACAGATGCAAAAAAATTATCGACGAAACCAAGGAGGCACACAATTAACGGATTAGAAACAAACTTCTCGCTTGTCCCAACAATTCCAGGTCCTTTTGGTCAGTCGCTAAGGCAGTTAGTCAGAATTTCACCAAATCCACCATACCACGATTCACACGACCAGATAATTCTGTTGCAACGACACCTATTGAGAAAGCGAACTTGTTGTCTGAACCCTTTGCTTCACATTCGACTGTCGATTTCCAAGGAAAAACCACCTATTATTCCCATAGTGCAGTCAAGGATGCCCGATATTGTCTTCCAGACAGCGTATCATAAAACGTATTTTGATGAAGCTAGACACCAAAAAGGCTTCTGGCGCTGAGAGAATACCTGCCATAATTCTCAAAAACTGTGCGAGGGAACTAAAACCAGTTTTCTGTAGACTTTTCAACCTATCCTATAGAAAGGGAATATTTCCTTCTTGCTGGAAATGTGCCACAGTTCATCCGATACCTAAAAAAGGCAAGAAGACCTTGCCAAATAACTACCGACCAATCGCACTGCTTATTATTATATCGAAATTCATGGAAAAGGCTATCAATCAGCATCTTCTAAAATATCTTGAAGAATTCAATATTATTAGCGATCACCAATATGGCGTTCGTAAAAATAGATCAACAGGAGATCTTCTGATTAATGTAACACATGTTTGGAACAACGCTCTTGACATATCCAAGGCATTCGACCGTGTTTGAAACGATGGGCTGTTGGCTAAGCTACGTTCTTATGGTATGTCTGAAAAGTTCTGTTTGTGGCTCTCATGTTTCCTCAGAGAGCGTTCTTTATGAGTGGCAGTCGACTGATTTCTTTCTAACACCTTCACTATCAACGTAGGTGTACCCCAAGGCTCCATACTGTCTCCTACTCTCTTTCTCATTTATATTAACGATCTGTTCGAAAAGACCGAGAATCCAACTACAGCTTTGCAGATGACAGTACACTTATCTCTTCATTCACTTGAACGCTCGGACATCGGCTACTCAGACGAATATCCGCAGACAGCAGGAAGTCATTTAACTTACAAATACCTGGAAGAAATTCTATCTTGGGGTGTCAGTAATAGGAATTTAACCCTACAAAAACCCAGGCGGCAGTTTCTAAAAAAGTTAACGTTGCTGAACCCGACATAGTTATGTCGAGGCACTCCATTCCTCTAACATCGTCACTCAATTTGTTGGGCGTTAATTTGGGAATATGTCCTGGCATGAACATGTTGCAGGCATAGCAAGGAGAGCTTCTCAAAAGTTGGGAATATTATTTAGAACCAGAAAGCTTTACACCCCACAACAACTTTTAATTCTTTATGAAGCTCAAATTCGACCAAGTATGGAATACTGCTTCCATGTTTGGAGCTACGCTCCCAAACATACACTGCATTTGTTGGATTCTATTCAGAGAAGAGCTGTTCATCTGATTGGACACCCGGAACTGACCGCAGCCTTGCTTCGCTGGAACATCGAAGAACGGTTGGCGACTTGAGCCTATTCTACAACTATTTTCCTGGAAAGTGTTCGAAGGATGTGGCCCGCTTAATACTTCACATCCGTATGAGGTTCAGCTTGTTACTCCTCCTACGACGCTTTTCAAGCAGTCTTTTATGTGAAGAACATCATCCCTTTGGAATAATTTGCCCAGGACTGTGTTTCCATCGACTACAATTTGCAGCGATTCAAGAACAACGGGAATCGCTTTCTCCGCACATGTATCGCTCCTGTAGCGCTTTAGGGACTTCCCTGTAGCACGTGTGCTAGACCCATAAAAAAAAATTAAACGTAGCCAGGACTGGACGGTACAGTAAACGAGGAATCGGTATGTACTCCAATTCATGCAATTTCGCAATTGAAACTGCTGATTTGTGTTCCGGTGCGTTCTCGTGGTGAAGAAGGATTTACCTTTTATACGGAACTTTTTTTCTTGATTTCCTCTTCCAAGCATTACAATAAGGCAGACATGTATTCTCTTATGCTAGTGATGTCTCTTTCAAAGTAACCAATATAAAAAAACTCTGAAGAAATTGTGGCAGTCGACGAAACTGCTTCCGCCGTCTTGAAACTCAGTTCATCTTCGATTGCTAATTTTATTGACAGAATAAAAAAATCAAAGAAAATTATTCTCAATCGAACTTTTTTTTTATCAACAGTAAGCAAACGAGAGACAGCTGAAGAAAAGATTGGATGTTTTCTCCTCGGCGAAAGAAACGATCGAGGACAAATGCTAATGAATTTTATGGAACAGCAGAATCTATATGCCATGAATACATTCTTCCAGAAAAAGAAAAACAGAAAGTGGACTTCGATCTCACCGAACAAAGAATATAAAAACGAAATAGACTACATAATGTCCATCAAGAAAACAATTGTCAAAGATGTGTCAGTGATAAATAACGTAGGAGCCGGAAGCGATCATCGCATCGGTCGAGCTAAGGTGATAATAGATAGAAAATGGGAGAGAACAAAAACAACGAAAAACTCTACGCCAACAATAGATGAGAAACCTTAATAATTAAAAATGCCGAATATAGGGAAGAACTCGAAAAAAACTTAAATCAGATTCCAGACTACGAAAAACTTACGGTGGATGAGGTCAATAACACAATTAAAGAAGTCATGTTAAAAGCAGCAGATAATGTGGACCCAAAGAAAGAGAACTAGACAGTGCAGTACCAAGAAGGAGGATTTATTCGATAATATCTGATAATGGAAAGGAATTTAAAAATGAAGTTGTGGAAAATCTACTGAAAATACACGATATAGAAATACATTTTACAACCCCTTACACCATGAATCGAACTCTCCTGTAGAACGTTTACACAGTACTCTAATAGAGCATATAAGAATATTAAAAGAAAAAGACGCACAAACAGACGTAACTAATCTAATGCCGTATGCTGTAGTAGCATATAATAAACTGGATACATTCAGATACAGATTTTACACCCCAAGAACTAGTACTAGGGCATACAAACTCTAGAGACCCTATGAATTTAATACATTCGCGCGTTTATGAAACAGAATACTTACACAATCATAAAAAAATAACACCCAGATATTGTTCAATAAAATAAAATCCCAGACATTACCAACAGAGAAATAATAAGTAACATTAAAACCATGAAGAACAACAAAGCCCCGAGAATCGACGGTATATTCCCAGAACTTATCAAGGAGGGTGGAGAGTCAATATTAACACCCCTGAGGTTACTTCTAAATGCCTGTCTACACGAAAGAAGAATCCCAGAAGAATGGAACAAATCGTTAACAGTTTTGATATATAAAAAGGGAGACAGAAATAACCTGGAAAACTACCGAAATTACCTTGTTATCCACAGATCTACAAACTACTAACCAAAATAATAGTAAACTGAATGGAGAATTCAGCACGTGTGACGACATACTAACACTAAAAACGCTAATAGAAAAAACCACTGAGTATAACTTGCCGTTATACCTGGCCTTTATTGACTACGAGAAAGCATTCGACAGCGTGGGTGGTGGGCAGTACAGCCAGCAATACAGAAATGTATAGTAGATTATAGATATGCCAGATATCACAATCAATATACGAAAAAGCAGAGATGGTGATACAACTACACGAAAAAACCCAAGCAATTCCCATTCAACGGGGCGTCAGACAGGGAGACTCAATGAGCCCTACGCTGTTCATAACTGTGATGCAAGACCTATTTTCGAACCTCATTTGGAACGACAAAGGAGACGAAATAGACGGAAAGAGACTGAATCATTTGAAGGACGCTGACGACGTGGTGTTGTTAGTAAGCAGCTGTGAGGAGTTGCAATCAATGTTGCTGGATGTGAAAAGAGAATCCGAAAGGATAGGACTGAAGCTAAATAAGTAGAAGACGAAAATCATGACCAACCAGAACGAGAATATGTGTAATAAAGCGCACCGATGAATACATTTATCTGAGACAGAGCTTTAGATGCGGGAAGACAAGCCAGTCAGAGAGAATAACGCATAACATCAGCGTGGCGGGCTTTCAGCAGGCAGAGTGGCGTCTTGAAGAACCAGAAAATTGCTTTGAAACTGAGAAGAACAGTTTTCAACCAGTGTGTGCTGCCTGTCCTTACATATGCCGCACAAACATGATCTATAACAAAAGGTCTGATGGATAAACTAGCTAAGACACAAAGAGCGATGGAAAGAATAATGTTGAACATTAAATTAAAAGACCGAGTGAGAAATGAAGATATCCGTCAGAGAACTAAATTAATAGACGTGAAACAATACGTAGCTTCACTGAAATGGAGATGGGCGGGGCACACATTGAGGCAGGCAGACGATAGATGGAACAAGCGGATTCAACACTGGAGACCCTGGTTGAGAAAAAGAGACAGGGGTCGCCCGCAGACATGGTGGAGAGACGACATGAAACTGGTAGCAGGACTCTGCTGGGCAAGAGAGGCACAGAACAGAGAACGATGGAGGCACACAGGGGAGGCCTATGTCCAACATTGAATGACGGAGGGCTGAAGAAGAGGAAGAAGAAGCAAACGAGGCGCTTAACACATTCTCAGCATTTTCATATCTTATGTAAAATGTGTCTAACCATTCGTATGATGTACCAACAGGCTCCGGTATTGTTCTAAAAGTTAATCGAAGATTATCCATGGCGATTTAACGTACCTAATCGACCACCTCCTTCGTCGTTGTGGTTCTTCATCATTCAGAGGGTCTCTCGTAAAAAATTTCTTCCACGTTTGAACTCAGCTGTCCAGGTTTTTATAGTCGTAACAGAACAAGCATCATTCCCATACATTCAAACTAATTCAGATTTGATTTCCGGAGTTTCTTTTTCCAACTGAAGAAATTAAATCACGGCCCGACATTCCAAGTTATCTATTGTTGACAAACTGCCACTTTCGAGGGCTGCCAAAGCTAAACTAATCGATAGATGATCGTTAGAGTTAGTGTTTCTTTTAATATCATTTTTTCAAACAAGTATCGAATTTCGATTTAATTCGTGCTCCTTGTTGTGAGTTCGAAAACGTTTCAATCCACTCCCATAGGGCCATAAATTTATATAATTATGAATGATATATTCATAAAGTCGAGAAATTTGCACATGCAAAATGACCAACAAAGATCCCATGATCCCATATGCAAATTTCTCGACTTTATGTTGTAGTGACCAATCAAGTAACAAACCATACTCCGAAATTTTATTTCGGAATATCGATTTAATGATATATTCATTTTTAGGCACTCTCAGTGATTTTCTTCATAGGTTTTGTAGTAAACCTCCTTTACTATTATGGATTAATGCAGAGATTTGTTAATATGTTAGGAAGGGCTTTACAATATGTTATGGGAACCACTATTTGCGAGAGTGTTAATAGTGTAGCTGTCGCATTTGTTGGAATGGTAAGGTATACTAATATTACTTTTGAGTCATTTCTAGTATTATAATATCTGTTAAAAACTTATGTAATAATAAAAGTACGTATACATTTTCTAAATTTATATTATCTTGCACATCAGCAGTCTTCTCTAAGTTAAATTATTTATTTTAACAAGTCATAGTACTTACTAAAATAAACCACTTTGCCCATAGCCTATATAAGAGTTTAATAATAAAAAAGAAATAACTCTGTACTTCCACAGACTATATTAAGAAAGAAACTAGGTTGCTTAAACTGAGCCTTCTTTTAATAGGTTTAGACGGTACGCTAGTTAATAAAGAACTGTTAATTCTGTACAAAGCTCAAATTCAACCAACGATGGAATACTTCTCCCATGTTTAGGGCTTCGCTCCCAAACATGCACTGCATCTGTTGGATTCTATTCAGAAGGGAGCTGTATGCTTGACTGAAGGTCCAGAGCTGACCAGGAACCTCGATTCCTTGGAACACCGAAAAACCGTTGGCGACTTGAGTCTATTCTACAAGTATTTTCATGAAAGTAATCGTTGAATGTAGCCCGCTTAATTCCTCCCAGAGAGGTGCATGTGAAGAATACACGTTGCGCTAATACTTCACCTTTTGTTTAAGTTCAATTTATCACTTCTCGTACAAAGCTTTTCATGCAGTTGTTTATATGGAGAACCTCATCCCTTTGAAATGATTTGCCCCGGACGGCGTTTCCCACTAAATATAATTTACAGCGATTCAAGACCAACGTGAACACGCGTTGCTCCTGTAGCGTTTTAGGAATTTCCCTGCAGCACGTCTGATATTCTCAGAAAAGTAAAGCTCAGAATTTCAGATTGCTGTTAGTAATACTACCAAGCTCGACAGCTACCAGACACGAAAACAAGCTGGCTTTAGAAGGGGTTTCAGCACTTGCGATCACCTTTTGACGATGGAAATATTAATTGAAAAAGCCACAGAATACCAGATCCCACTGTATATGGCATTCATCGACTTCGAAAAGGCCTTCGGTAGTGTAGAACACTGGGCACTTAAACATGCATTACAGAGTGGCAGAATTGACTAGAGATATATAGATCTAATAACAAACATATATAACAATGCAAGTTTTATCATTGAAATAACAGAGGATCACGTTACTAAACCAATAAAAGTGGGAAGAAGAGTCAGACAGGGAGATACAATGTAGCCAAAGCTGTTTAACCAGGCCTTGGAGGACACCTTTAAGAATATGCAATGGGACAATTATGGGATCAAAATAAACGGAGAATCACTAAATCAGATTCGCTGATGACATCGTACTAATAACAGAAAAAAGGGAAGAATTGCAAAAGATGATGGAAGAACTAGAAACCGGGACGTCAAAGATAGGTTTAAAAGAAAATTTTGATAAAACACAGATCATAACCAACCAGATGGAAGAACTAAACATCACAGTTGCACAAAAAAAATAGAAGAAGTCACGGACAATATATCCTTGGGTAAAATAATAAAACTAAATAAAGACAACCAGACAGAGGAAATAAAAAGAAGAAACAGACTGGCATGGATGTCATTTAGCAAACTCTCATACATTCTAAAAAACAGAAAATATCTGCAGTACCTGAAAACTAAGGTCTTCGATCAATGTATATTACTTGTCCTTACATATGGTTCCCAAACATGGACTTTTACAAAAAATAACCGGTCAAGTGCTAGTTAAACTTTTACGAAAAATAACCGGTCAAGTGCAAGTTGAACTTGAGCAATTAGTGTTCCATACGTTGATTGCTTTTAAAATAAAAAATGTTGTAACAGAAGTATAAAATGATAAGTGACTCCACAAAACACACCCCAAATGAGTTTTCAAGAAAGTTTATTTCCAATCTTTACTGAAAATTGATGACCTTGAAATTTCTGTTTTTTTATATACCAGATAAATTATTACAGGTAATGCACTTGTGATAATTTTAGTTCAATCTACACCTCGTGGAGACTATTCCAGAATTTTTTCAAAATTTTTTGATAAGTACTTTTCGCGATAAGGCGGGTAGACAACGATTTTTCGCGATTTTTTAAAAATAATACAAAGAAAAGTGCGCGCAAGTATTACATTATATATATATTTTTTACTCGTGTTTTCACAAGCTTTCATTTGACACCACACTCGATTACCTAGTAAAATTTTTTTTTTTTTTTCACTTCCAATTTCACCCCCAAAACTGACCCCTTAAGTCAAAATTTAACTTTCAAAACTACATGGCTCTGATGAGACCATCAATTCTTATTTATTACCAAATTTCAACTTTCTATGACAAATAGTTTCGGAGAAAATCGGGTGTGACAGACGGACGGACAGACAGACACCGAAGTGATCTTATAAGTGTTCCGTAAGGAACACTAAAAATATCGATAGAATAGCGAAGACACAAAGAGCAAAGGAGAGACAAATGCTAGACATCAAGCTCATGGACAAAAAGAAAAATTCATGGATAAGAATCAGAACAAAAGTAAGCGATGTGTCAACACAGATAGCCAAGCTTAAATGAAAATTTACTGGTCACACTTTACGACAAAAAGACGACAGATGGAATAAAAAGATCCTGCAGTGGAGACCTTGGGAGCATAAACGAAAACGAGGTAGGCCACAAATGAGGTGGACGGACGACCTGAAGAAACACATTGGACAGGGATGGATGCAAATCGCTCATAACAGAAAACAATGGAAAAAAGAAGGGGAGGCCTATGTCCGAAAATAGATGTCTGAAGCTGATTAAATAGATAGATATTAGTAATAAAAAAAATCCAGAATCAATAATCACAAATGTCAGAAGTTAATTGATAATCTCAAGTACGAAAGAAAATACCCTAATTAGCACGGTCTTGGGTGGCACTTCGAACACCTATAATAGAAAAATAATTGGCAAGTGCTTTATTTGTTCGCTGCCACCAACTGAATAACATTCAAAAATATAGAAACCTTTACTTTACCATAGTATATGAAAGTATCCGAGAGACGCTCGAGAGCTCAAATAGTATGCATTATAATATTTTCTGTTATAACAAAGTGTTTTGTGAATTATTTGGTCAAATGATCTTAAATTTATTTATTAAAAATAAATTTCATTCACCACTTATTAAAAATTACTATGCAAGCCATAGCCAAAAGTTAAACTCTACCAGGTGTACAAGTATGAAATGCGGATATTTTTCCTAAAAAAATATGTTAAATTCGGAAGAATGGTATAAAGTGCTTTATTCAAAGTATGCTCTTTCGGGCAATTTGTGAATACCACGCCAGTAAAAATCTTCCCCTTTTGCTACGAACCATTCATCGAGCCATTTTTTCACATCTTCGCACGAACCAAAGCGCTGCTCAGCAAGTGCGTGACCCATCAATGTAAACAAGTGGTAATCGGAAGGAGCCAAGTCTGGTGAGTAAGCCGCATGGGATAGAACTTCCCAGCTAAGTGCTTCTAACGTGTCGCGAACTGGTTTTGCCGTATGTGATGGAGCACTGTCATGAAGAAAAATGACTTTGTGTTGCCTCTTTCGGTATTCTGGCCTTTTTTTCAAGCAGCGAACGGTTCAAATCGATCAATTGTTGTTGGTAACGTTTAGTATTAACCATTTCCCCAGGTTTTAACAGCTCATAATAGACCACGCCCCTCTGGTCCTACCAAACACAGAGCATCGTCTTTCTGCCGAAGCGATTAGGTCTTGCGGTCGATGTGGATGGTGCGCCTCGGTCTATGCATGTTTTTTTGCGCTTGGGATTCTCAACATAAATCCACTTTTCATCCCCTGTCACTATACGATGGAAAAACGACTTCCTTTTGTACCGAGCGAGCAAAATGTCACACGTCTTTTTGCGCTTTTCCACTTACCTCTCGTTCAACTCATATGGTACCCATCTACCGGCTTCTGAATCTTTCCCATCTCTCGTAACCGTTCCTTCTCTTCAATATCGAAGTCATCACTTTTGAAACGCCGAAACCATCGTTTACACGTATCTTGCGATGGAGCATGTTCACCATAAGTTTCTCGAAGTAATCGGCATGATTCAACAGCAGTTTTCTTCAAATGAAAACAAAAATGAATGCTGTCCGCGAATGCTCTTTGTTCGGTATAAATTTCGACATATTGGACACAACGCTATGCATACACTTTTCCAATTTATCACTCGTGCGCATCTGACACTTGTTGATGATAAAACAAAATGGCGCAGTGTCAAATCATTATAGCACAAACTGCGTTGGTGCACCATCTGTTGTCTGAAATCCGCATTTCATACTTGTACACCTGGCAGAACTTTAACAAAACACAAAATAAGTCTCTTACTTAACAGCAGTAGAAAGCCAAAAAATATAAAATATAAATTAGTATTCCAACAGTAAAACTCTAAAAAAAGACAAGTACCTTAATATTGAACCAGATATTTAAATATTTTACACCCCCTTTGCGAACAGCCTTTATTCTTATCGAAATGGTGAACGTCATATTAAATTATACTGCATAAATACGAAAACCAACTTTTTAAGTTTTTACAAACGACCACTAGATGGGGCTATTTAGATGTGCCACTTCTCTTTCACACTTTTGCGTCGGTCCTCCATGTCTATAGTTAAAACAGTGGCCAAGTAGTTTGGTTACAGGGAGCATTTAAAAATAAAACAGTTTTGTGAACAAATGGAAATTTCACGTGAAGGTGTTCGTTGGATTTTAATAAATGCCCAACTCTACAACAATGCCTCGAATCGCTTTGCTCAACTTCTGGCAATGAATCACCATCAGAAAAGACTGTTTGCAATTGGTTTGCAGAATTTCGTAATGGTCGTGCTTCCGTCAGCGATGAATTTCGTGAAAGTCGACCAAAATCGGCTGTTGTTCCAAAAAACTTCGATGCTATGCGCAGCATGAGAGAATCGGCATGTGACTTACCATTAGATAGAAGCGTCCTTAGGCATATCGTAGACTGCAGTACAATCGATTTTGCATGAACATTTAGTTGTGAAAAAGATCTGTTCCCGATTGATTCCGTATATTTTGACCGAAACTCAAAAACAGGCTCGTGTCGATTGATGTAAGAAAATGCTCAAAAAATTCGACCGAGGACATGCAAAATCCGTATACAACATCGTAACAGGAGACGAAACTTGGATATATTTGTACGAGCCAAAACCTAAACAACAATCAACTGTTTGGGTGTTCCAAGATGAACCGAATTCAACAAAAGTGGTTCATTCGCGAAGCACTTCCACGAAGCTGATCGCTTGTTTTTTTTGGTTATACTGGACATGTTGCAACCATTGCTTTAGAGGATCGAGGAACAGTTAGCTGAATGGTATTCAGCATTTTGTTTTCCAGAAGTCATTGATAAAACGTCACATCATTGTTCATCATGACAATGCCAGCTCTCACACGTTAAACAATAGTGGACGGAGAAAAACATCGAATTAATGTCTCATTGGCCGTATTCATCTGATTTACCGCCCAACGACTTCTTTTTATTCCCCAATGTCAAAAAAAAAAATGTTTTTGAGGTACCAACTTCAAAGTGGAAAAAATGTTTCGAAAATTGGTTTGAATGCATGCAAAAGGGTATAAATCTTAAAGGCGAATATTTTGAGAAACAATAAAATGATTTGTACGAATTTTTTTTACCTTCATTATTTTTGTAAAAACTTAAAAGGTAGCCTTCGTTTTCAGTGGCAAACCTCACAAATTATTTCTAAATTATCTAAAAGTGTACACAGAAAGAGGAGTTCTGTAAAGCGCATAGTTTCAAAACAGAAAAGGTTGCTTTTATTTCTAATCCCTGCAAAACAATGTGGTATTTGATGTGTCTGACGGCGAAGTTTATTTTTAAACTATAATTTGACCAATCACAACGAAACATCATAACGAATAAAATAAATCAGTCTGCAGATCTCCCTGGTCAACTTAACTTAACAAAAAATGCCTGAATTCCGTTCTTCTTTTACTTAGATTTTGGTCGTTGCGTCACATCAATTAACACTAAGAATAGACTTGCTTTCGATTGCGTACATACCAACACCATAAAACAAATTAGATAACAAATTTGTATTCTCACATGTATCCTGCTTTCAATAATATCGAAAGTCTTCTAAATCTATCTTCTAAAATATCTTGAAGAATTCAACATTATTAGCGATCACCAATATGGCTTTCGTAAACATAGATCAACAGGAGATCTTCTGACTTATGTAACACATGTTTGGAACAACGCAATTGAATAGTTTGGAGAATCTCGAGCGGTTGCTTTTGACATCTCCAAGGCATTCGACCGTGTTTGGCACGATGGACTGTTGGCTAAGCTACGCTCTTATGGTATATCTGAAAAGTTCTGTTTGTAGCTCTCATGTTTCCTCAGTGAGCGTTCTTTACGAGTGGCGGTCGACGGATTTCTTTCTAACACCTTCACTATCAACGCCGGTGTGCCCCAAGGCTCCATACTATCTCCTACTCTCTTTCTCATTTACTTTAACGATCTGCTGGAAAAGACTGGAAATCTAGTCTACAGCTTTGCAGATGACAGCACGCTTATCTCTTCATCACTTTGAATGCTCGGACATCGGCTGCTCAGACGAGTGTCCGCAGACAGCGGGAAGTCGTTCAACTTAACAAAGACCTGGAAGAAATTCTATCTTGGGGTGACAGTAATCAAGTGGAATTTAATGCTACAAAAACGGCAGTTTTTTCTAAAAAATTGCAGGCGACAGTTTTTTCTAAATAATTTAACATTGCTGAACCTGACATAGTTATGGCGGGGCACTCCATTCCCCTAACATCGTCACTCAATTTGTTAGGCGTTAATTTGGGAGCAAATATGTCCTGGCATGAACATGTTGCAGGCATAGCAAGGAGAGCTTCTCAAAAGTTGGGAATATTATTTCGAACCAGAAAGCTTTACATTCCACAGCAACTGTTAATTCATTACAAAGCTCAAATACGACCAACTATGCGATACTGTTCCTATGTTTGGGGCTCCGCTCCCAAACATACACTGAATCTGTTGGATTCTATTCAGAGAAGAGCTGTTCATCTGACTGGAGACCCGGAACTGACCGGTGGCCTTGATTCGCTGGAACATCGAAGAACGGTTAGCGACTTGAGCCTATTCTACAAGTATTTTCATGCAAAGTGTTCGGAGGATGTAGCCCGCTTAATTCCTCCCAGAGCGGTGCATGTTAGAAATACACGTCGCGCTGATACTTCACATCCGTATGAGGTTCAGCTTGTTACTCCTCGTACAACGCTTTTCAAGCAGTCTTTTATATGGAGAACATCACCCCTTTGGAATAAATTGCCCAGGACTGTGTTTCCCACCGAGTACAATTTACAGCGATTCAAGAACAACGTGAATTGCTTTTTCCGCATACGTCTCCCTCCTGCAGGGCTTTAGGGACCTCTCGGCAGCACGTGTGCTAGACTCATAAAAAAAATCCTTCCATACAGTTAGTTTGGATCGCCTATTCGCCGCTACTAGAGTTTAACAGAAAAAAAAATGGTTTTCTTCAAACGACTACTTATTAATCGAGCCAAATATGTTATACAAACTTTACTTGTATCATTCTAATAGATCTCGATACCATTTCTCTTTTAATCTTGTTTACATTTATTTCTTCAATAGTTCTAACAGTGTTGTACTCCATTAGCATTATTTCAGATTACTTTATACTTTTGCACTGATTACAATATAAGCTTGAGAAAGACGAACAATAATATTGTAAGGTTGTAAAGTGATATGGATCGATGTGAATATGACAATGATATGGTGGTGCTAAATGACCTACGGCATTTAATAAAAGGTAATGGTTTTATATGATTTACTTCGACAGGATAATTTTTAGGTCATTTTTATTCAAAGTCTTTTATATAGGCTATATTTGGCAAGGTGAGTTTATTTAGTGAGTACTACAGACAGATAAAAAAGATATGCCAACCTAAAGACAGTTTGTATATATAAAAGAACATACATTATTATTTGCAATATTTTAGTCGGAAGGTCCAATGATGCTAAGGCCCTATTTGAAATATCTAACGGATTCCGAGATACATTCCTTAATGCTGGCTGGATTTGCTTCAGTATCAGGTACTATTTCCATATTTGCCTAAATTTTAATAATTATAATGACGCTAATATATTTTTTTCAGGATCAACCTTTGCTGCATATATAAGCTATGGCGCTAGAGCAGAAGACTTAGTTACAGCTAGTATCATGTCAGCACCTTCAGCGTTATGTTTCAGCAAGTTATTGTATCCTGAAGTTGAGGAGGTTAAGATAAAGAAAAAAGACGTACATATGATAGAAGTGTAAGTCAACTTAATAAATTTTCTTTCCTTAATCCTTCCTAATTTGAAATTTAAAAAAAGAAAACTCAAAAGTATAATGAACCTCTTTTTAAATTTTACAGAAATAACCATTTCGCTTAATATCCTTCAAATATTAGATGTACCAAGTAATTCTCGACTTTTATTAACTAACTCCGACATATATCTCCTTCGTTTGTTTACATGTTTTGGTTATCTCACAGGCACGTCTATTCATCAAGGCTTTTTTTAAGCTGTGGTGTTATAGAGACTGAAGTAAATAGCAACTTAGGGGTCATATCCTAAGTTGCTATCTAGGATAGTTTCTAGGGTCCTTTAGGCTTTACTAGGATAGGCGAATTCCTACAGGAGTATCACCATCCTTTCATCACTGTAAAAACCTGTTCTTTCTTCGCCAGTAGAACTTTGGAGGTGACAGTCTGATCAGGTGGGAGAATCTCATAATGGATCACGCTCGTCTGATCTAACTAAATGCGCAGAAACACATGGGCTATATGATATAGCGTTTTCACTCAAAGCCGAATAAACCATTTCAGTGTTATTTTTTTAAGCTGAAGTATTTTAATGAAGCTAGACACCAAAAAAGCTTTTGGTGCTGACGGAATACCTGCCATAGTACTCAAAAACTGTGCGAAGGAACTAACACCAATTTTCTGTAGACTTTTCAACCTATTCTACAGCCGATACCTAAAAAAAAGGCAAGAAGATCTTGCCAAATAACTACCGATCAGTCGCACTGCTTTCAATAATATCGAAAGACATGGAATCAGCATCTTCTAAAATATCTTGAAGGATTCAACATCATTAGCGACCGTCAATATGGCTTTCGTAAACATAGATCAACAGGAGATCTTCTGACTTATGTAACACATATTTGGAACAACGCAAATGAACACTTTGGAGAATCTCGAGTGATGGATATATCCAAGGCATTCGACCTTGTTTGGCACGATGGATTGTTGGCTAAGCTGCGCTTTTCTGGTATGTCTGAAAAGTTCTGTTTGTGACTCTCATGTTTCCTCAAAGAGCGTTCTTTACAAGTAACAGTCGATGGATTTCTTTCACTTTCACTATTAACGCCGGTGTGTTCCAGGGATCCATACTGTCTCCTACTCTCTTTCTCATTTACATTAACGATCTGCTGGAAAAGACCGGGTATCCAATCTACAGTTTTACAGATGACAGTATGCTTATATATCATTTACTTTGAACGCTCGAATATCGGCAATTAGTTGGGCGTTAATTTGGGAGCAATATATCTTGACATGAACATGTTGGAAGCATAGCAAAGAGAGCTTCTAGAAAGCTGGGAATATTATTTCGAACTAGAAAGCTTTACCCTCCACAACAACTGTTAATTCTGTACAAAGCTCAAATTCGACCAACTATGGAATACTGCTCCCATCTTTGGGGCTCTGCTCCCAAACATACACTGCATTTGTTGGAGTCTATTCAGAAAAGCGCTGTTCACCTGATTGGACACCCGGAACTAGCTGGGGGCCATGATTCGTTGGAACATCGAAGAATGGTTGGCGACTTGAGTCTCAAGTATTTCCATGGAAAGTGTTCGATGGATGTAGCCCGCTTAATTCCTCCCAGAGCGGTGCATGCTAGAAATACACGTCGCACTAATACTTCACATCCGTATGAGGTTCAGCTTGTTACTCCTCGTACAACCTCCTTCAAGCAATCTTTTATATGTTTGTGTGCCACCGAGTACAATTTACAGCGATTCAAGACAAACGTGAATCGCTTTTGCATTTTTTTTGTTTTTTTTTTTTTTTTTTCCGCACACGTGTCACTCCTGTAGCGCTTTAGCGATTTCCCTGCAGCACGGGTGCTAGACCCATAAAAAAAATGAAAATATGGTAATGTCTTAAATATTTATATTCGAACGGCATTACGCCTTCATCTGATTTTCCAGGTGCTGTGTTAGTATTAAACTTCGTTTTCAAAACTAAAAGATGGCACTTCAAGACAATTAGCACGGGAAAAAAATCCAATTTGAATAGGTTCCGCGGTCGATCAAAGGTAGGGACTGAGGATTAATTTGTACACTTAATATCATACGTCTTGTTTATCGTTAATAGAATATCCACTCATTAGCCTGACTCTTTTACTGAGCTTATCTATTAAACTAATTAATATTTTAGAGAATATACTTCAGCAATGGACGCAGCAAGTAAAGGTGCCTCAGATGCTTTTCATCTTATTGCTGCTATTATCTCTGGTGTGACAGCAACCCTCGCATTTGTATACTTTGTCAATGGAGTATTAACGTGGCTTGGAATATTAGTAGGTAATACTATGTTGTTATAATATTCTTTCCTTATTTTTTTCTGTTTGTTTCTCCGCAACATTTTCAAACATTAATAACCGCCCAAATGCAAGTCGGACTTGGGCAATTAATATTCCGTACGTTGATTACTTTTTAAATAAAGATTTTTGTTATATAAATTGGTACATAAAAAAACAAGAATAAAATTTTTGTTTTTTTATATACCAGACAAATTATTAAATGTAATACATTCGTAATAATTTTCGTTCAATCTACACGCTGTGGAGAATATTCCAGAGTTTTTTCAAAATTTTTTGATCAGTACTTTTCCAGATAAGGGGAGGGAAGGCAGCGATTTTAGGGCAATTTTTTAACGATAATAAAAAGATAAGCGTGCGCAAGTATTACATTATATATATTTTTGAACTCGTGTTTTCACAAGCTTTTATTTGACACCCCACTGGGTAACCTGGTAAAATTTTTATTTTTCGCTTCCTGTTTCTCCCCTCAAAATTATCCTTTTAACTCAAAATTTAACTTTCAAAACTACACGGCTTTAATGGGGCATCAATTCCGATATTAGTGCCAAATTTGAACCATCTATGTCAAATAGTTTCGGAGAAAATCGGATGTGACCGATGGACAGACCCCAATGTGATCTTAAAAGTGTTCCGTACGGAACACTAAAAAATAACCGGTCAAGTGCAAGTTGAACTTGCGCAATTAGTGTTCCGTACGTTGATTGCTTTTAAAATAAAAATATTTCTTACGGAGGTATAAAATGATCAGTGACTTCACAAAACACACCCAAATGAGTTTTTAACAAAGTTGATGACCTTGAAATTTCTGTTTTTTTATATACCAGATAAATTATTAAAGGTGATCTGATGATAATTTTCGTTCAATCTGCACCCCCTGGAGAATATTCCAGAATTTTTTCAAAATTTTTTGATCAGTACTTTTAGAGATAAGGTGGGGGACAGCGATTTTTCGCGATTTTTTAAAAATAATACCAAGAAAAGCGTGCGCAAGTATTACCAGGTGTACAAGTAGGAAATGCGGATTTTTTTTCTAAAAAAACATGTTAAATTCGGAAAAATGATAAAAAGTGCTTTATTCAAAGTATGCTCCATCGCTTGTGATACATTTTTCCCATCTTTCGGGGAATTTGTAAATACCATGCCAGTAAAAATCTTCCCCTTTTGCTGCGAACCATTTTACATCTTCGTACGAACCAAAGCGCTGCTCAACAAACAAGTGGTAATCGGAAGGAGCCAAGTCTGGTGAGTAAGCCGCATGGGGTAGAACTTCCCAGCGTATTTATTCATTATTCGAGAATAAGTTAAATTTTCAATTACTTGTTTTTTACGTATAGGTATTTAAATTATTCCGACAGGTTTTCCATTAAATTTTACAAGAATTTATTTAAGAACATCGGAAATACTGGAAAAATAATATGAAATGGCGTTACACTCTAACAATAATTTCAAATAGTTAATCTAAACATTAATTTTATACATAGTAGTAGCAGAGACTAAAGAATTATATTATTATATACTGCCAGACCCTATAACTCAATGTAAATTTTAGATAACCAAATAGTGGACAGCTGAGGGCAAGAGACTCATTCCTATGTGGACAGCAACAACAGGGATGGCGGCAAGACGATATAATATGAGAGAGTGCTTCCAACGTGTCGCGAACTAGTCTTGCCGTATGTGATGAAGCATTGTCATGAAGAAAAATTACTTTGTGTTGCCTCTTTCGGTATTCTGGCCTTTTTTCAAGCAGCGAACGGTTCAGATTGGTCAATTGTTGTTGGTAACGTTTAGAATTAACCTTTTCCCCATGTTTTAACAGCTCATAATAGACCACACCTCTGATCCCACCAAACACATAGCATCGTCTTGCTGCCAAAGCGATTCGGTCTTGCGGTCGATGTGGATGGTGCGCCTGGGTCTACCCATGATTTTTTTTTTCCGCTTAGGATTCTCAAAATAAATCCACTTTTCATCCCCTGTAACTATACGATGCAAAAACGACCTCCTTTTGTACCGAGCGAGCAAAATGTCATACGTGTTTTTGTGCTTTTCCATTTGCCTGTCGTTCAACTCATGTGGTATCCATCTTCTGAATCTTTCCCATCTCTCATAGCCGATTGAAAACAACTTGTTGACTAACTCCCAATTACTCGGCGAGTTGTTTTTGTGTTTGCGAATCATCTTCGTCCAACAATGCTTGCAATTCCACATCTTCGTATTTTTTTTGGCGGTTTTCCACGTTCCTTGTCTGCAACATCGAAGTCACCAGTTTTGAAACGCCGAAACCATCGTTCACACGTATCTTGCGATGGAGCATGTTCACCATAAGCTTCTCGAAGTAATCTGTATGATTCAACAGCAGTTTTCTTCAAATGAAAACAAAAATTAATGCTGTCCACGAATGCCCTTTGTTCGGTATAAATTTCGACATATTGAACACAACAACACAACACTATGCACACACTTTTCGAATTTATCACTCGTACGCGTCTGACCCTTGTTGATGGCACAACAAAATGGCGCAGTATCAAATCTTTATAGCACCAAATGCATTGGTGCACCATCTATTGTCTGAAATCCGCATTTCATACTTGTACACTTGGTATACCAGATAAATTATTAAAGGTAATACACTGATAATAATTTTCGTTCAATCTGCACCCCGTGGAGAATATTCCAGAATTTTTTCAAAATTTTTTGATCAGTACTTTTTGAGATAAGGTGGGGGACAGCGATTTTTCGCGATTTTTGAAAAATAATACCAAGAAAAGTGTGCGCAAGTATTACATTATATATATATATATATATATATATATATATTTTACTCGTGCTTTCACAAGCTTTCATTTGACATCACACTCGATGACCTAGTAAAAAAATTTTTTTTTCACTTCCGATTTCACCTGCCAGAACTAACCCCTTAAGTCAAAATTTAACTTTCAAAACTACATAGCTCTGATGAGGCCATCAATTCCTATATTATTACCAAATTTCAACTTTCTATGACAAATAGTTTCGGACAAAATCGGGTGTGATAGAGAGACCGACAGACGAACAGACAGACAGACACCGAAGTCATCTTATAAGTATTCCGTACCGAACACTAAAGAGATTTAAAACATAAAAAAATGGCATATTTGTAGAATAACTATGGTAGCTTATTTTTCGTTTTCAGGATTCACGGAAGAGTCAAATAAGTGGACCTTGGAGCTTATTACAGGGAAAATATTTATTCCAGTTGCATGGATTATGGGAGTAGACTGGGATGAATGTGAAAAAGTCGGTCAACTTATTGGTATAAAAACAATGGTCAATGAGTTTGTGGCGTTCTCAAAGTTAATACCTATGGAATTAAAGGTAATAACCTATTGAGTTTAAGATAATTTGAGAACATGTCTTTTTACATATTCTGTAGAGGGTGCTGAAAGTATTAGTGTCTGAAATGTACAACCTAAAAATATCAATAGAACGTGTTGGTCATATTTTGCATAAACATTTGGGCATGAGAAAGCTCTGTTCGAAATGTGTACAACGTTTTGATAATTCTGAGCGCTGTTTGGACCTGTTTAAGCGCAATAAAAAGGTTTTTTTTCATACGACATGTGATAACGGATGAAACATGGATCCACCACTACACACCGGAATCAAATCGACAGTCAACTAAATGGACAGCAGCCGGTGAAAGAGACCCGAAGCGATCACAGACAGCAGTCGGTTAGGAAGGTTTTGATCTCTGTATTTGGAGATGCGCATAGAATAATTTTCATCGACTATGCTGAAAAGGGAAAAAGCATCAATACCGAATATTACATAAAGTTATTGGTGCGTTTGAAGGCAGAAATCGCAAAGAAACAGCCCCAAATGAACAAGAAAAAAGTGCTCTTTCATCAAGACAATGCACCATGTTGCAAGTCAATTCGAATTGCTTCCTCATCCATCGTATTCTTCAGATTTCGCCCCCAGCGACTTTCATCTATTTGCAGACTTCAAAAAATGCTCGCTGGAAAGAGATTCTGCTCCAGTGAAGAAATTATCGCAGAAACTGGGGCCTATTTTGAAGGCAAAGACTAATCGTTCTACAAGAAAGGTATAGAAATGTTAGAAAAGCGTATTGACTGATTGTATCGCTCTTGAAGGAGACTATATTGATGAATAAAGTCAAATTTTGCAAAAAAATGTGTTCTAAGTAGCTACGACAAAAACTTCTCAGCCTACGTGTTATTATAATATTTCAAATAGGAAATGATATAGTTTTCGAACGATATGGTATTAAGGATATTTAGTAGGTATATTAAAAGCGATGGGAATTCTATGAAAAAATTATATGTTATTCTGATAAGTCTCCTGAATCTCCTCAAAAAACTGGAAAATTTTTTACAAGCCCGTTCAAAAGTTATTGCATTTTTTAGTTGTAACAAATTTACAGGTAGTTAAATGGAAAACATGCTATCGGGCCGAATTCAAGTAAAAAAAAGTATAGGAAATACGATTCGAAAACATTATAAAATTGTAAACTAGTAGATTAAATATCTGAGAAGCACATAAGCAATTAATATTTAATGGTTTCAATATTATTTTTAGAGAAAAAAACAATAAAAATGAGTGATATTTACGGTATAATTGAATGCAGAGTGTATTTCACATCGAAAACATGGCAACCTCGCAAACAGTTACGGGAAATAAAATTAAACTCGACTATAGCAAATTGAAAATTTGCTATATGCTATGTTACCGCGTAAATTTAAATGTTAAGAAAATGCGTTTTAAAGGTAGGAACGATCAAAATTAAATAGTGACATATAATTTATTAATAACAATGTTTTAAATTATTGATATAAAAGTATAAATTTTGTAATTTATGTCGAAACGTAGAGATCGTTTATCGGGGGAAGGTTTTTGTTTCCCAGTATAAATTTCATTTATAATTAAACACTTGTGGCACCTAACTAACAAAATTGACGCAAGGCTTATGCGTCTTTCAGATTCAACATACTCCGAAGATAACGCTTCCTTGCATGAAACACACCATAATTGTTTTCCCAAATATTTTAAATTCACTTACGGTATCCTTCGAGTAATTCTTCTTTTTTATCATTTTTATCATTCACTGGTTCTTCTGAATTTTCAGATGTCATAGACTCATCAAACTTAAGTGTTTTACGTAGCTCTGTTAGTTGTTAGCCAAGCTGAATTTGCTTGACTCGTTGTAAATAAACTTTTTCGCTGACTATTTTCCCTTTCCAGCGAATTTTTTTTCCGGTTTGCGACATTGTGGTAAACTATAAATAAACACGTTTTTAATTGTACATACAACACTAACCTCGAACCGCATCCATATTACAAATGTAAACAGTCATGCTACTGCGCAACCTGCACACGCATGCTCTAGTTCTGGATTTAAATAAAATCACAACTACCAACTATTAGAATGTTACGCTGTTGTCACGTTTCACTAGTTAAAAACTAGACTTATTTTATTTAATTTATTTAAATAAAGTCAAATTTATAGTTTTCTGAGGTATTTTTCTATATTCTAATTTTTTTTAAGTTTATTGAGAAAATTTGTAAAAGTAATTTCTGATGTAAAAATTTTACGTATTTTTTCTTTTTAAAATTAAATTCAAGGTACAGTCCCAACCAAATTTTTTTTTATTATTGTTAAAGATATTAAAAATTTCTTTGAAAAATTAATTAAAGTCGAACGAATTTCGATTTTAATAAAAAGTTGATACGAAAAAACAAGCTTATGAAAAAAATACGTTTTGTTATAATGTCGTATTTTAAAAGATATTGAGAGATATTGGTTTGGTCAGAATTTCATGTACATTTGTATCCCATTGTACCTACAAATCATCCTTAAGAAAAAAGGGTAAATGAAGTGGTAGTCGATACGTTTTTATTCATATTATGGAGATTTACCTTTCCTTTACTTGAGAAAGTTAAATTTTATACTTATTTTAGGGCTACATGTTTACAAGAAAAGTACTGAGTAAATGCCTTTTCTTCTCTTATGTATCTTTTTAGATGGAAACAAAAATTAGATATTTATTTTTCAATTTTAGCCTAGAAATAGAGTGATTGCAACCTATGCAATTTGTGGCTTCTCAAATCCAGGATCAATAGGAATATGTATTTCCACAATGGCAGCTTTAGTTCCAGAAAAGAAAGAAAATGTTACAAGATTAGTTTTCAGAGCATTCTTAGGTGGAGCTTTAGTGTGTTTTATGACAGCTTGCATAGCAGGATTACTGATGCCTGATAGTGCTTTGGTCGGATTTAATAATATTACAAGTGTTAACAATTTGACCAGTTTGAAAGATAATTACACAATTGTATTGGAATAAGCCATACAGTCTAAAGACTTTACTTAGGCTAGTTTTATGTACAAATGTGCCAGCAAATAATTTTTTGCTGAAATTGCAGAATTAATAAATAAGTTTTTTATTTAAGAAAATGATATATGTTTAGGGCCACAAAACTATGAATAATTAGGGAATCACTTGAAGGTAAAAATTCAACCACAATAGAATTTAAAACTCGAATTTGAACCGACGATTTCAGGATATACCATACGTCCTGGATTAGTTGGTAAAGTACAGATCGCGGGCTCGAATCCCACGAACATCGAGACAATTTTTTAAAATTCTATTGTGTTTGTAGCTTTATCTTCAAGTATTTTCGGAAAAATTATTAAAGTTTTTATTTTGTTCATGACAATTTATCAACGACTACTTAAATTGATGGTTTTATTCTTTTTAAAAATCTGTGATAGACTGGAGTGCCTAAAGTTTGAAAATGGTCTAGACACGAAGAGCCAACTACTGCCCTGCACGGGCTGTAGGTGCAATATCTGTTTATATTATTAAACTACGTTGGGACCTTGGCACAGTGACAATACGCAACAGTTATTACCACTACGCCAAACACTTTATTTTTGCTCTAGACGCGCGTCCCGCTAACCTGGTTACAATAATTAGGTTCTATAATTGTCAGGCAATCATCACTTTTGATGATGCTAACATGGTCAGCGAAAAGCGCGTCGAGCGCAAAAATAAAGTGTTTGATGAAGTGATAATAACTGTTTTGTGATATTGATATGAATTAATACCTAAATAAATATTTGGTGCAAAATTGTACTAGTTTTGCATAAAAAAATATGTGAAGAACGTTGGGAAAAACCTACTAAAAGAATAAAAAACCGGTCAAGTGCAAGTTGAACTTGTGCAATTAGTGTTCCGTACGTTCATTGCTTTTAAAATAAAAAAAATTGTTACAGAGGTATAAAATGATCAGTGACTTTACAAAACACCCCAAATAAGTTTTCAACAAAGTTTGTTTCCAATCTTTACTGAAATCTGATGACCTTGAAATTTTTGTTTTTTTTAAATACCAGAAAAATTGTTAAAGGTAATGCACTCGTGATAATTTTCGTTCAATCTACACCCCATGGAGAATATTCCAGAATTTTTTCAAAATTTTTTGATAAGTACTTTTCGAGATAAGGCGGGGGAGAGCGATTTTTCGCGATTTTTTAAAAATAATACCAAGAAAAGTGCGCGCAAGTATTACATTATATATATATTTTTTACTCGTGTTTTCACAAGCTTTCATTTGACACCACACTCGATGACCAAGTAAAAAATTTTTTTTTTCACTTCCGATTTCACCCCCCAAAACTAACCCCTTAAGTCAAAATTTAACTCTCAAAACTACATGGCTCTGATGAGGCCATCAATTCCTATATTATTGTTAAATTTCAACTTTCTATGTCAAATAGTTTCGGAGAAAATCGGGTGTGACAGACAGACAGACAGACACCGAAGTGATCTTATAAGTGTTCCGTACGGAACACTAAAAATGAAAAAAGGGAGTGCAAATTTTAGGACTGAGAACACAAGTATTACTGGTGAGATTTTATATTAATATACATGTTATGGTCTGTGGTAAGTTATTGTTAGATGGGTTAACTAAATTAATAAGTAAAATCAAGTCAGTATTAAAATACTTTAAAAATAAATTATTGTTATATTTTAACTTGGTAATTGTTGTTTATTGTTGTTTCCTAGTTTTTATTGGTCAAAACAGAATTAGAAAATGTTGGAAAAAAGTTACAACTCTCTATTTTGAGCGAAATAATGTCCATCAATGAACTACTTCCCTTAATATTTTAGAAGTGTTCAAATATGTCGATACATGTCTATAGATTGGCGTATCGATATCTACTCCATTTTATAGATCATTTTCTACTAATTTTAAAGTGTCATCAAAATTAAACTTCATAATAAGGAAAATTTTTATTTATTGGATTTTAAAATTGGTGCGTGATGAACATGTTTGCGTATCCGTATTAAATGGGATGAAGTAAAATTATGCTAAATTTTCCAGGTGAAAAATGCTACAAAGCACACAATGATAGCACCATTTTTTAGATATAGAAAAGTTTAGAAGTGATCCAAGCAGAAACTTTCTTACGAATTTAGTCTACCTTTACGTGGCAAAATTTCATATTTATGTTTCTGCATAATTTTCGCAAAATCTGGCAACATTTATTCAAAGCAGCTTGTGTAATTTTTTAAAGCAGTTGGGGCCAATTTAAATTTCGGTAACCCAATTCTGCCTAACATGAAAGGATGTTTTCTGCATATATTGCATTCATTATATATATTATGACGATCTCCTAAATTTGAGTTTTTGTTTAACAATATCGCTGCAGTATTTTAATCTTTTTTTAATTCATTTTTTTAACCTGCTATTTATATCTGAGGGCATGGCAGTGCCCCCGCCAAGTCGAGCAGAAAGCACAGCCGTACAATCCTTTTCTCGAAGCCATTCACGGCACTTTCGACCCCCCTGTAACTTCGTTCTGGATAAAGCTAGAAGCATGAATTTTCAGTGACCAAGAGAACATACTATACTAGCTATATTCCTAAATTACCTACTATTTATACCTTATAGTTTACGAGCTATCGCCAGTCGAAGTTCTTTTATTTTGTCACTGACACACTCACCGATCATCAAAATTCTAAGGTACTTCTAGCAGACACACAATCTTCAAATTTTGAATTTAGTTAGTGTTTAGCCTATAAAGGAAGGAAAAATTGAAACATCCCGAAATTTCAGTCCCGTTTTCCAAATTGTACAGTCACTTAAGCCAAAAAAGAGGGTCAACCTCGGAATGAGAGATAATAAGCTGTAAACTTCTATAAACCTTTATTTTGGCATTCTAAAAGTTGTCTCAAAAGTCTCATAAAATCTCGTGTAGGCGACTTAAGATATTCAAGGTCACCGGTCACAAAAATCGGTTTTTCGCAAATATCTCGCTTCCTATGGTTTCAATGATATTTGCATTTATTATAAAAATTGTAGAGCATAAAATTCTCTACAAATTTTGTTTTAAAACATTTTTTTATACACTCAACCGTTCTTGAGATAGAGCGCGAAGAGCGCGCAACGCTCAATCATACATAGCATAATGCAAGGTCAACCGTAAGTCCCGGTAAATAATACGTCGTATAAAGTTAAATAATCACTAAAAAATCCATAATTATGAATAATTTGTATTATTTATTAATTAATATATTATATTTAATAATATTTTTCAATTATCAAATATATTCGTTTAATAATACTTACCTACTTCGTGTAATTAAAAAATTGTTAAGTGAAATACTTTAAGTATATTTTAATTATAAAAAAGTATGAAGATGATGCTTCCATGACAGCAGGGCTAGAAGAGAATATAGTTATTAAAATAGGACCAAAAGTCATGTTAAGACGAAATATTGACGTGAGTCTTGGCTTAGTCAACGGTTCTATTGGTATAGTACAAGGAATAAAGGTTGATCCTGAAAATACAAATAAAATTAAAAAAAAATACATATTACATTTAATAATGAACATCTTTACGAGCTTGCTCCAGTCAAAACTAAATTTGAAATTATTAATAGAGCTTATGTTCATCGCGAACAGTTTCCGATATGTATAGCCTATGCTATTAGCATACACAAAAATCAGGGGCTAAGTCTAAACAGTGCACTGATGGCCATCGGTCCTTCAGTGTTCACATGCGGTCAAGGATAGGTGGCACTTTCGAAAGTAACAAGTCTGGGCGGATTATATCTAATTAATGTCGGCTTCGGTAGTATCAAAGCTCAGGAGTCCGCAATCGTTGAATATAATCGACTTAGAAGCACTTATCGTCCAGACTTCTCAAAAATTGTTACATCATAGCCTTTGAGAAAAACCAATAGAGACAGGGAGTGGGCTTTAAGAAAATCCATAGCTGACGTACAAGAAATATTACCCGAGAAGAAAAAAAAATAGGACTATCTACAAAAAGAAATGAGATCCCATCAAAAACATAAAATGTAAATAAATTGCAACGCAGTCCTTCCACCACAAACAGTTGTGAGATCTCATGTAAAACCAAGTCAGTTATTTTAGTTAGTATCTATGGAAGCACCTACCAACATTTATAGTGACCGTATCAATATTAGACATCTTTACTTCTATAATAAATATAATGACTTGGCAATCGCACGGCAACATAATCATATAAGAATAATCTACTCTTTCGATTGCTAAGTAAGTCTAAACAGTGCACTTAAGAACAAAGTATAATCACATAAGAATAATCTACTATTTAAAATTCATGAGATCTCACAACTTTTTGTGGTGGAAGGACTGCGTTGCGAGACTTGGCATTTTTTTTACATTTTATGTTTTTGATGTGATATAGTTTTCTTGAGTCTAAAGCGGCCCGCACACGGTCAATAATATTGTCAATATAGAAAAGTATTGTCAGTACTATTCGATCGTGTGCGGTAGGTATTGAAGTTGGTATTGATGAAATAATTTTGTATTGACGAAAATCTAAATTTTTTGATATTCAAACATCAATACTGCAAAGTGGTAGGGATATTGACAATACTATTGATAATGTGCGGTGGCTTATCAATACTTTCTTCAATACTTAGTTCAAAAAAAATTTCGTCGAGGTAGGAACTAGTTTTTAATCGTTATATTTGTTTTATAAACTTAATTTTTAAAAAAGAAGTCGATTCTTTTACAAGCCAAAGTAGAACCTGATTTTAAATAACCTTCTCTGAGTTCTCTGTCTCTTGAGTGCCTTGTGCAATGTTTATAAACAGTGATAACTTTAGTGTTTTTATATTAATTATTATTTATCTTTTTTAAAAAATGAGTAATGGAACAGAAGAAATTGGTGATAATTCTGAAATTGGTGAAAATTTAAGTGAAACGGATACTGAATATTTAAAACATTTTATTGAAGTTTATGAGACTCTCCCAGAATTATGGAATCCACGTTTACCAGCTTACAAGAACAGAAACAGTCGCAAAAAAGCAATACAAAAACTAATTCCAATCTATCAAAAACTTAAACCCAACGCAGATGAGGCGGAAGTACGAAAAAAAATTAACGCTCTGAGAACCAACTACCGAAAAGAAGTAAAGAAGATAATAACATCTAGGCGTTCTGGTTGTGGCGAAAATGAAGTATATACACCAACTTCGTGGGTTTTCCATGCCCTTCAATTTCTGGGCGACAGTGAAGTTCCTGTGGATTTCGAGGTGGATTTCAATGAATCAGTGGTAAGATAGCAAAAAAATTTATTACATAATTTACAAATAGGTATATCAATAATTATATATTATATTTTTCATAATAACGTTATTATAAAATGTTTAGGTTAAATTCGTTTACCTTCATTATTAAAATAATCACGAAGTTTATTTCTGACCACCTTGGAACAGTTATTGCTGTTTTTGGACATGGTACACTGTAGTGGTGTCATATGGGAGTTAGCCACATCATCTTGAGTATCACGTTGCAAGTAAGCAGTAACTCTTGCTGCTAAATAATTGTGTAAGTAGCAGGATGCCATAGTTATTACCCTGGCTTTTTTAGGTTCCAAGTAGATGGCTTTATTGAATACACCAAATCTAGCGGCAAGTATTCCAAAACAGTTCTCTACGGATACTCTAGCAGAGGATAACCTCAGATTAAATTCCTGACTTGCTGAATCAACTTTCGTTTGAGAGTAGGGCTTCATTAGGTCAGGTCTCAGTGCAAAAGCTTCGTCACCGACAAATACAAAATTATGAGTTTGTGATGTGTTAGGCAGAACAGTGGGTTTTGGCAAGTTGAGCTTGTTATGAAGTAGAAGATTCGCAAATTTTGAGTAGAACAACACCCCGCCATCTGATACTTTACCGTTAGTTCCAACATCAATCATTATAAACTTTCTATTTGCATCCACAAGTGCCAGTAAAACTATACTATAAAACCCTTTATAGTTATAGTACTGAGACCCAGACTGTGCTGGTTTTTTAACAGCTATATTCTTCCCATCTGTTGACCCCAGGCAGTTCCAGAATTGATTCCTCTTTCCAAATTGGTGAGCAATGCTTAACCATTCCTCTGGGCAGGATGGCAACTAAAACAAATACATTTAAAAGAACATTAATGTAAACCCTATAGGAATATGTTTTTAGTTCATTTTATTTTAATGTTATTCAACATTTTATTGGTAATTGTTTTTCAGGATGTTCAAGAAACGCAGAACTCGCCAGGAGAACCAGCACCCCGTACAATTCAGAACAGTGGAAATTCGTCTGTTTCTTCAATAACACCACAAACATTTATACCAAGAAAAAAAATGAAAGGTCCCATGGCAAGGCAAAACGAGCTACTATCACTTGCATGTGAATATCTTGAAAAACCAAACCCTACTGAAAGTAATGACAAATTTGATTGCCTTGCTAAAGTGTGGGCGAATAAATTGAGGGAATTGGAGAAAACACAAATGTTGCTTGCGGAAAAGGCAATTAATGACATACTCTTTCAGGCAAGCATGAATACATTGCAAATGCCAAATAATATATATTCACCAGGGTCAAGCATCCATTCCCAAATAACATCGCCCTCATACTCTGCGAGAAATGCTAATATTTATTCGCCAGAGTCAAGCAGTAACTCCCAGATAACATCGCCACCACCGCCACAGGCTGCAACAACGTATATGCATGAACGTATATCATCCGAACAAAACTCGTATATGTTTCGTTCACAACAATTAGAAGATACGGCAGCTTTGTACATTTCCAACTTTACCAACATTTAATTATACTTTAACTTACGTTTTAATTTTACTTATGTATAAAAATAAAAAAATGTAAAAAATTATGGGTACACTTACTTTCATGTAATCCTTTAAAATGTAAATTAATGCTTCACAAGTCTCCATCACTGCGTAACTTACTGTTCTTGGTCCCATTAGTGCAGAAAATTTTAGATCTTCAAAGTTTCTACCGGTCGCTAAGTACCTTAGAGTAACTGCCAATTTATCTTCTACACTAATAGCAGCTCTCATATTCGTATCTTGGCGTCTTAGTAGAGGTTCAAGCATATCTTTGAGAGTATGAAACGTGTGGATGTCCATTCGAAAATAATTGCAATAGTCTGTGGAATCACTAAGAGAAATTTCTCTTAGTAATGTTACATGAGAATAATGTTCCCTTCTTTTGATCCAGTCTTTCACCCACCGTTTACGAATGATTGTACGTTTGCTTGCACAAAGCACTAAAAGAGAAATACACACTTTTTCTTTATTCATTGTAAAAAAAAAAAATCAGTGTGATCCGCCTGATGCAACGACTAGAGGCAAAATGAAATTATTGACAATAATATTGATCAGTGTGTGATCTGTCGTTATTGACTTGCATATTGACAATAGTATTGACATGTGAATTATTGACAATATTATTGACCGTGTGCTTTATAACTGAGAGGTGACAAAATTGTTACGTTCTCCAGTAAAAAATTCGGTAAACATCTATTAAATTTACTGCATAACCTGAGAATACAAAAATTATATTTTGTTAGTTTGTTTCCTAAGCAAAAAACAAAGTTTGTCTCACATCAGTTTGTAGGGCTTTTATTCTACTAAGGTTAAAATTGTAAATGCCAATTTTTTTGTTAAGTAACTAAAAACAAATTATGGAAATTTTTAAAATTTTCTTCGGAGGTATACTCATAGTTTTTTAGCAAATAAATATGATCTACTATGGTTTTAACCTCAGTAGACCATAAGGCTCACAAATTAATCGGAGTCAAACTGAATTTTCCTAATGGTTAGGAATATAATTTTTATACCCTCAGAACTTGCAAGCGGTAAAGTCCCTTTAAAATGAATATCTTTAACTAGAATATTTACTTAAAATTAATTCTTATGCAAATAAGCACTTGTTTACGCAATTTTCTTCAGCTCCATTGCTTGGAAAATAGCCTAATTTTTTTTTGACGATTCAAAGTTAAGGTCACACGGAAAGCGCTTCTCTTGAACATAGTCAACGTTGCCAAATTGCTTAGACAGTCTTTATATAAAGAAGAATTGCAAATAATGCTTTTTTTTCTTATTTTTATTTTAATATTAACTCTAGACTAAAATTATATGTTTTTTAAACTGTTTAATTTACATAAAGCCAAGGTGCTATTTGCTTAATTACTTCTTAATTCTCATATTAACGAAAACGTTCCCTTGATTTTTTGAATTGCTTCATTTTAAGCTTTAATCTGCAAACAGCCCCTTGTATGACAAGATTTTATACTTCATAAAAGGAATGGCGAATCCCAAACTGTTATGAGACTCGAAAGAAAAGTAAAACTGGAATTTTTGATTTCGCTCTCGTACTCTTACCTGACAAACACGTGTCAAAGAAGGATTACTGTTATGTATTATAATGCCGATCGTTCCAATAATAAAGTCTCTGAACCATGCTCTCAAGATATATTTTTTTAAAAATTATTAAGTACAAGTTTTTTAATTTCCGATGATCATTGCCCACTAATGTTTAGGTCGATATGCCGGATTTTTAGCCTTTAGATTACTATTAACTAATAATCCACAAAAATTAAGACTTCTTATTTCATTTCTTCAGCAGCAATGACCATATCTAATGTGGTTTACCGGGAAGAACAACAAAGGCAGTGTTACAGTCAACAGAGCTTTTGTTAAAGAGTTATGAATATATATCAAATAATAACACTATAAATAATAAAGCCACACATAACTAGGTCAGACAATTTTATTTTAACACTGTTAAACTTTAATTTAATGAAAATTTTAAAATTCTCTGGATTTAGTTTGAGTTTAACTAATTTATTTACCAATATTAAGTTTTATTCTAAATTAGAAAGTTGTTTTCTGATTCCGTACTCCATCCAATATTAATTGTTCGTATATTGTGATCTGTTTTATAGGTAACACCAGTATCAGTCAATAAGTCTTGAAACCGAAAATCAAACAAGGTGAATTAATGAGTCGAAATACATTTATTCTTCAGTATAATCTTCCTTAAGCTCAATACATTTTTTTTTAGCTTCCAATTCATTTATCCCATCTCTGAAACAGTTTTCAGCAAGACCTTCAAAGCACCCACCTACGAATGCTATCACCTCATTATTTGTTGAAAAACACGTTTCCTACGAGGAAATCTCTTGAGGTTTGGGAACAGATAGAAGCCAGACGGAGCCAGGTCTAGCGAATAAGGTTGATATTCAAACAATTCGTACTTTAATCCGCCCAGTTTTGTCGTTGCCAAAGTACCTCTGTGAGCAGGTGCATTGTCATGATGAAAGATGATTTTTTTTCTTCTGCAAACCGGGCTTTTTCTAACAAATTTTCTCATCCAGCTGGTCTAAAAGATTGCAATACTCTCCTGTGGTTACTTTACCGATTTGAAGGTAAGTAATTAACAATATTCCTTTCGAATTCCAGAAAACTGATGCCATAATTTTTTTGGACAACTTTGACCACTTTGGCTGCCTTTAACCTGAACAACTGGGCTCAGTCCACTGTGCGATTTGTTATCGCAGTTCAAGATCACACTGGTAAACCCAAGTCTCATCCATAAATACAAATCGATGCACAAAATCAGTTTTAGTGTTTGTGAAAAGAGCCAAATATTGTTTAAAAAGTTTCTCTCGAATGCGTTTTTGTTCCGACGTTAGCAAATGCTGCACCCACCTTGTGAATGTCTCATACTCAAAACATTAGCTAAGATTTTATGTACTGAACCATGTGAGATACCAATAGTCTCAGTTAAATTATCCACGGCAAATCGATGGCCATTACCATATTTTTTACTTGCACAACAGTTTTTTCAGTTGTTGCAGTTTTTAGATGCCCTGAACGTGGATCATCATTGACGCTTGTACGACCACGTTTAATCTCTAGAGTTTATCTATAAACAGTTGGAAATGAAGTAGCAGACACTTTCACTAACTTTGCATGGATTTCAGTTGCCGATAAACCTTCAAAAGCAAAGAATTTTATCACTGCACGATATCCGATTTTTTCCATTTTTAAACAATACTCAAACACGTCTATTTTACCCAGCTGATAAACAATGTTTGATTTGACAGATCGACTAGGAATTTAGGGTGTGTTCATATGACAGATGATGTTTCAAAACGGTACTCAATATTTGGTTCAAGTGACGCTCCATAGGCGTCCCTTGCAAAACTTATTGACTGACCCGATTGTATGAGTTTGTATGGCACCACATTTTTTATTGATTTTATTTAATGTTTAAAAAAGAGACCAAATTTATTAACTTTGTACGTTAAGGTAGTTCACTCGTAAATCCACTTTTCTTAAGAATTTGATGAAATTGAAATATGATGTTAATCTAAATGTTTCATGTTCATTTAAAAAAAAAAAAATTTACCCATCATGAAGCGAGATATTCATAATTAAAGTGCACATAATTAACATGCAATAGGCCAATGAAATATAAAAAAAAGGCAAATTTTCGTGTATATCTTAAGAACTTTTCTTACAATTTTTTTAAAAAACTAATATTTAGTAAAAAAAAAAAATTAGAAAAATTTTGAAATATTTTTTTTTTCGATTTGTTAAAAAGATATAAATATTTAAAGCTGTTATTTGTTTAAAAGAAAAACGATATATTGAGGGACAAATATCACAATTTGACAACGCTGTATGTCGTCATATTTTAGGCGCCAAAATTCAAACAGCATTTAAACTAATTAACTTTTAAACAGAAATTCATTTGTAGGTTAAGTTTATTGAATATACACAATATATTTATTTGCTTCAACTGTAATCATCAAATTAAAATATTAAATGTATTAATTAAGAAGTTTTGCAAGAAGTAAAACACTACTTAAATTTCCACTAAATTTTTTTATTTTTAACTTCATGACATGTTTCGCTGTATGTATGTAGCTTCTTCAGATGGTTTGTTACAAAAAAAAATATTTTATTTTGTTTGTAACAAACCATCTGAAGAAGCTGTCGTGCATCGAAACCTGTCATGGTGTTAAAAATAAAAAATTTAGTGGAAAATTAAGTAGTGTTTTTACTTCTTGCAAAACTTCTAGTTATGGATCTCCACCAAGTATCGGCTGAATCAATCCAAGGATTAATTAAGAATTTGAATTTGTATCTTGATATTTATTATTTTTTTCTTTAGTATTTAGGATTTATATTTAACAAAAATATGTTTGTAGTTTCAAAATTTTGCAATATTTTAAGTTAATATTATGTTTATTTATCAACACTGTTACATATCAATTATAACAATACTAAATATATATTAAAAACGGTTTAATAAATAAATAATTAATGTTACTAATGATAAATAAATAAAGTACTATAAACTATTTGTAAAGTAATTAAGTACTTTAATTACTACTCGCGTGTCTTTGGTTACACGTGGTTTGCCATTGTCTTTTCGACTAGATAATTCTTGCACTATTCCTGTAGGACCCAATTTATCATAAGAACTTTTTAGATCTTCCAAAGTTATGCATTCAGATGCAATTCTTTTATTCATAAGATCTGAAATAACACTTTTTAAGTCATTAACGATGGCAATATTAGTTTTTTCATGACGCACTCTTTATACAATACGTAATTTGTAATTAAATCTTCTCTCTTCAAAAACTCATTTGCCGAATTCTCAAGGATTTCAACGTTATATATCGCCTCATGGAATTTTTCGTTTGATGCTATTTGCAACAAATTATGCGCTAACTTTCCGAGCTTAAACATTTCTGGGCCTTTTCGGTCGGGAGAGCGTTTACTATGTCAGAAAAACTAGCAATATTTTTAAAATTCTCGATCATTGCAAAGTTAATTATATCTTTAATTAAATGGGACGAATCAAATCGTGCACTATGAGCAACAAGTACGCAAGGTTTTGGAGAAAAATTCAAAATCCGTGGGAATGAAATTAATGCGTCCTTTAGAGTGACTGTTTTGTCATGTTTACCATATAAATACAAGTCGCCATTAATGTTTTCTTCACCAGTAACTTTGAAAGCCTAGTAATTAACCGTAGGCCTAAAATATACATATAATAATACACAATTAATTATTTTAATTAAGTATAAAATATTTACAATTGATTAGAAAATAGATTTTATCAGCTTTTGCAAACCCTTAGTCAATTAATTGTGGTAATAAAAAAATATTTTACAATATATTTTACAGAAATTCTGTAGTTTTGAGAAGTATTTAATTTAATTTTCATTTATTTCTCAGTGATACCATTTTCAGTGACATCTAAATGTCAAAATTTTTTATTCTTAAAATTTTCAATTTCAATTCATCAATTTTGTTAGTAATTAATTGACGCTCTTCTTGTGCACTACGCCTACAACTTTCTTTGGCAGCTTCTTCCAACCAATTTCACGTTCATATCTTTTATATAAATTCCATGATGCTGGAGGTATATTCATTGAAGCCAATAGTTTGTTCAATGCAGTGCGCCCGAAACCTGAATGAACAGCATCTTCAAAAGTAACAAATAATTAAGTTTATAAAAATATGAAAAAAAAATATAAATAATAGTTGTTATTTCTAAAAAAAAAATAAAGAAATAATTCACTAAATATATTTATATAAAAATAAATAAATATTTACCCAGGACAGCTTTGGTGTTGATATCTGAATGTTTAACCTTATTATTTGTAATACGCATTTTATCAGTTGGTACTTTCGTTATAACACAACATTCATAACAAGAAATATCTAATATTGAATTACGACCTGAACGTTTCTCATGTGTTATCTTTTCTAGTGAAAGGACTTTTTTACACAGACAACACTTTATATTTTTTCCTAACTCATCTAACTCAACAACCCGTCGACCACTACACAGGTTAGGCTCTTCAATTTTTATTTTTTCTTGCGTCATTCAGTGCCGAAATACTGTTTTTGCGTTTATTGATGAGCTTTTCCTTTGCAAATTTGCCATTATATTGCAATTGATTATAATGAAAAGGCATTTTTTTATTTAATTATATTTTTTTTTTATTTTAAATAGAAGTAACACGGTCTAAACAGTAAACATACACAAAGTATAATAAATAACCTAAATAACCTATATAAACGTCATTCTATAGAGCATTCGGTATACGCAGTGGCAACGTTGCCACATTTATTTTCATTAAAAGTATGTGTCTGCATATGAAAGTTTCCATGTATCGAATACAGTCTCCGACAAAAATAAAATACTCTGCCATTAAGTAGTTTAAACTTTTTGTATTTATTATCGAACTATACTTTTGGCTCCGAATGTCACTAGTGAACTACCTTAAATATTAATTACATACTGCTTATATTCCCTACATTTTACGTTTTGACTGGGAACTGTATATATTTCTTTTGCTGAATATATATTCCTTTATAAGCTGGTAGGTACTAATTTTTAATGATTAGAAGATATTATTTTACCCTGCTCATCATGTCTTTAAAGTATTTTTTTTTCTACACTATAACTAACCTCGACAAAGACTTAAATTAAAGTCGGATCGGTATACATTTCATAAAACAAGAAGTTTTATTTCATCTTCTTAAATCAATTTTTGACCGTTTAGACATTTCATATAAAAAACTGGCTCAAGGGTATCTACTTGTTCGGCTAGATTCTTTACCAAATTTCGTTTTTATTAAATTGAGTTACTTCATATCACCATATGCTACTGAGAAGTTAGATATAGGCTAGTAGCCTAATAATCTCGCAAACAGCGGTAAACAAACATAAAAGAGTAAGTTTGGTAATAAAGCATGAAAAAATTACGTAAGTACCGTTGAAACGTCATGTCTTATAAACACAAATGCACATAAATCTGTCGTGATATTTGTACGAGTTGATTTTATTTACAGTTAACTCAATGATTTAAAAAACTGACATGTACAAAAAATATTCCTGACAAGACAAGGAAATACAATATAATAATTTAATAATATAATTGGATTAGGAGAAACATAATGGTCCTATTTTTAAAGAAAAGGTTGACTGAATTTTAATTTTTTTTTCCTAAGGGAACTATGGTAACAAGCAAATTGTTTTAATTTTGTATGGGTAAGAAATTCTGCCACCTCAAACTCAGGCAAAGAAAAAATAGAAATAACGGGGCCAAGTCCAAATCGGACTTCCACAATCGAGTTTTTGAATAAAAAATAATTATGGATTTTTTTACTTTACTTTAAAACTTTATCATAAATAATATTGATAATTGATGCGAAAATTTTGAATAAAAAATAATTATGGATTTTTTTACTTTACTTTAAAACTTTATCATAAATAATATTGATAATTGATGCGAAAATTTTTTTAATTTTTTTTACAATTAACTATAAATAAATTAAAATTTATAAAAATAACAAAAAATCACATGACTACGAAAACGCAACGATTGGCTGCCATGTTTGTGACGTCATTATGTTAAAGTCATAGACACAGAAAATGGACTCAGCATTAACCTCACAAAATTGACCACTCTCTAAAAAGAGAAAAGACGACTGCGCGGCCAATACCTGTCTCTTTTCTGTAGGCCTGTAATAACTAAAGCGCAGTACTCCGAGACGAAATTCAAGGCAAGAGAAGCCCGCACGCCTGTGACGTAGGCCAATCAAAATTCTAGAAAGAGACAGCTACTGGTCGCACATTCGCTTTGTCTCTCTCACACTTTTGCGTCCGTATTTTCTTCATAGGGGATACGGAACGCTCAGTCCATCCTCATCCTCTATGTTTATGGATTGCAAACCAAAACACTCGTAGTATCAGCTGTCGGTGATGCGGGGGAAAAATAAACAGTGTGACGTCACACGCGTTCGGGTTTTTTTCGGCGCATCATCGGTAATGAGTTTAAAAACTTGTTTTCAATTTAATATAACTTTTTAATTGTAACGAAAAAAAAATAAAAATAAAAATTGTTTTGTTATAAAACTTATATATGAATTTTTTTTTCAAAACCCCAATTAGTGTTCCGTACCGTAATTGCTGAAGTATTCTATGAAATTCAGTCAAACATTCATCTTCAATATAAGAATTATCAATAATATATAAAAAGCAAGACATCTTTGTGGTAAAAGATTGAAACAAATATTCATTACCTAAATATTTATTTAATGATAAACAAATAAAATAAAATTATTTTGTCTCGGTACCTGTCTGTTGGTCACCAGTCATCATACTGAATGCACCGAATACGTATTAGTATTTCGTAAGTCTAAGTCCCGGTTAAATTCTCAAATTTTTTGCTCAGTACTTTTAGATATCGGGTTGGGGGACAGCAATTTTTGTCATTTTTTTAAAATAATATAAAGAAAAGCTTGCGCGAGTATTACATTATATTTTTGAACTCGTGTTTTCACAAGCTTTCCTTTGACATCCCACTCGATGACCTTACAATTTTTTTTTCACTCCCCCCCCTTCAACTAACCACTTAAATCAAATTTATGACAAATTTCAACTTTCAATGTTAAATAGTGATAGACACCGAAGTGATTTCATAAGTATTCCGTACGGAACACTAAAACAATTATTAATGTCAAGTAGTTCCGAGAAAACAAATAAGTACTGGAAAATTCAGAGCAAAAATACGTACAAAATGGAGCAATGGCAGCTATAGAGTCTAACCTCGGTCCTTGGAAATTTAGTTGCTTTGGAACGCTTAATCTGAATTAAGAAAATTTAGAAGCGATGCGACGAGTTTTCAAGATCCTTACCTTTCAATATTCAACCGATCAGGTAAATATACCCAGGATTTCGTTACAACGCATTCTTCTTAAATACTTACCTTTATCTATGTATTACTATGAGATAAACCTGGCGCAAGCATTAAAACCATCTGATCCCGCTCGGAAGCTCAAATTTGTTAATTAGTTGCCTAACGGTTTCCAGCATTTTATTCTCGGTTGAGGCATTTTTCCACCTTAAGTCAGACTAATAAAAAATAAAACCGGTCAAGTGCAAGTTGAACTTGCGCAATTAGTGTTCCGTATGTTGATTGCTTTTAAAATAAAAAAAATTTGTTACCGAGGTATAAAATGATCAGTGACGTTGTCAATCACATAAATTATTAAAGGTAATGCACTCGTGATAATTTTCGTTCAATCTACATCCCGTGGAGAATATTCCAGAATTTTTTTAAAATTTTTTGATAAATATTTTTCGAGATAAGGTGAACAGCGATTTTTCGCGATTTTTTAAAAATAATACAAAGAAAAGTGCACGAAAGTATTACATTATATGTATATTTTTTACTCGTGTTTTCACAACCTTTTATTTGACACCACAGTCGATGACCTAATAAAAAATTTTTTTTTTCATTTCCAAACTTTCAAAACTACATGGCTCTGATGAGGCCATCAATTCCTATATTATTACCAAATTTCAACTTTCTATGACAAATAGTTTCGGAGAAAATCGGGTGTGACAAACAGACACCGAAGTGATCTTATAATATATATACTAACTAAGGCATCAAAACTAAATATATTCTTCTAAAATGGTGGTATCAAAGTAACGTGACTCTTCATTATTTCGCCTACGATTGCGCAAGATATCTTCAGATTAGAACAGTGACTGGGCTTAAGGAGCACATGTGTTTATTGCTGACCGGTGACTTTGCCGCAGTATAATAATCGTTTTCCACATGTGACGCAGACCATAACTAGAACAATGCTTGTAAATTTCGATTGATTTCCCTTTGGCTTGTAAAAATTTGACACTGACTCAAGAAGCTTAGTTATTTCTGTATTTTGAATGATTTAAAAACTCTTAGTGTTGCAGTACTTGAGGGCTTTTTCCTTAAGGGTGCCGCTCCACCACTGGTTATTCATTTACCCCAACCCCCCGCTTTCTGTCGATTGAGGTTCCTGTTATAAGCAGCTTCGATTTTACCGTTCTCTTTTGCTTCTTAAAGAAACACCCTTTGTATTCATGTGCACTTTCACCCCTTGACCTGACTACGTCACTGAAGGTATGTTTAATATATTAGTATATAAAGTATAGTATTTTTTACGATCTAAGAAAGTGACTTAGCTACCTATACCCATTCAAATTCAACAACATTCGAAACTGATTAATTTATGGCTGTTTAATGACAAGGCATCGTGCAGGGCCTCACTATACCTGATTGTGTAATTGTTGGGTTTAAAATTTTATTATGATAAGACAGTTGAATTTCAATGTTTTATGTACTGAATAATACACAATATAGTAATTACACAAATATACTAAAACAGGGTACAGTGTCCTCGCGTACATATGTTACAATTTTAGTTATTAATTAATATCTAGTCCAATTTCGCTATCGCTACTATCTTGCAAAGCAATAATAAGTTTTTTTTACAGGTTCTAAACTATTTATATTTATGCACATACAGTTTTCAATTTTTTTGGTGTGTTGAATACAGTTTCTCCAGTTTTCAATGGTATTACATTTTTGACTTCTGTCTTTATCAACTCAGTCACACCACTGTGGATATTCATTTGGCGACTATGATAGGATGCATTATCCATCATAATACAGCTATTCGGTGGTATATTCGGCCTTAATTTGTTTTGAAGCCAATGTTCAAAACTTTCAGCGGTTGTATCACAATGATAACACAGCCCCACAAAAAAAAAAGTGGGGTATACTTTTGATGCGATATATCAGATCCATAGTATTTTTGCCCGCTGATCACGAATCTGACGTCAGAATATCGCCATCACATCTCAATTTTTTTCTAACCTCAAAAAATAGGAAAAATTAGTAAAAATTAAGAAAAATATACTCCTAAAAAATTGATTCAAGCTTTTTCATGAATCCAAAGATGTATTAATATGTATTCGGACACGCTAAGCTAATATTCATCGGTTGGATTGAGCCATACAGTTCTGTTTTTCTTTCTAACCTCAATAAATCAGACAGATATAGCGCTTCTCGAATGCAAAAACGAATTCAAATTAAAATTCTACCGATCCTTACCAAATTTGGTACACGAGGATTTTTTGGGTCGCTGATCACGAATCTGAGGTTGGATTTGCAAAATTCAAGATGGCAGATGTTTTCGCGCCATTTTGAACGCCGAGAAAATTCATCGGTCGATTTTTATTCTTCTACCTGCATCCAGGGCACCTCCACGTGGTGACGGTGGGCAACGGTGTTACTCCACTAGCCAGAGTCCCTGGATAACGGCTTAGATGCCGTCATGGCAGGTAGAAGAAAGAGAATTACGATGCAGGGACTCGGAAACCCAGTATCGGCGGTTGGTCAGGGTGGGAAAGCGGGCCCGCAGCCGTCGTCATCCAGTTACCGTAGCTCTTCATGTGTGGGTGACTTGGCTCATGTAGAGTATAATGCTACAAGAAAACGGTCTCACGGTACAAGGACTTTTCATAAGTGCGATAAAAACAATATATATTTTGTTATATTTGCTGTCAACACGTATTGAGTAAAATGGGGTCACCGATAACGGATAAGATTAAAACCTTATATAAGGATTGTTTTAACATTGAAATACAGCACCAGGATACAGATTGGGTTCCCCACATCATTTGCAGTTCTTGCAAAATAATGTTGTACATCAATAAGAAGGCGATTAAATATTCCAGACCAGCAATATGGAATAGACCATACAGTGAAACTGATTGCTACTTTTGTATGAATGTCGTATCTAGGCATAACCGAAAAATAAAAGCACTATTACTTATAACGATGTTTCGACAGTAACAAGACCAACTAAACTAATTCCGCTGAACCACTTGATGCTGATGTTATGGAAACAAATGATTTCACCTTATCAGTTCATGCCGAAAACATTCAGACTGTCGAAAAAGATTCAAACACTGTTACTAATGAATGTTCTAGTGACAACCTATCATATACTAGTGACACAGATAAAGAATTTCTACCATACAACCGTAAAACCAGAACCAATACTCGTATCACAGTCAGAACTTAGTGATCTAGTCAGAGATTTAGGCTTATCCAAAGATGGTTCAGAGCATCTTGCTTCCTTTTTAAAGAAAAGACATTTACTTAAGCCAGAAGCTACGATTTCTTATTATAGAAACAGAGATGAAGAATTTCGAAAATATTTCACAATGGACGAGGAATTGTCACTTTCATATTGTACCGATGTAAAAGGTCTAATGGATGAATTTCAAAATAACTCATACGGTCCTGAAGAATGGAGACTGTTCATTGATTCTTCTAAACGGAGCATTAAGGCAGTTTTGCTGCATAATACCAACGTTTACGCTCCCATTCCGATTGCTCATTCCACAGTTATGGAAGAGCAATATGAAAAAATGAAGCAGCTTTTGATAAAAATAAAATATGCTGATCATAACTGGAAAATTTGTGGAGATCTGAAAATTGTAACAATATTGCTTGGCCAACAGTCAGGGTTTACACTTTATCCCTGTTATAAATGTCTGTGGAATAGCAGAGACAGGGAACGTCATTATAAGAAAAAAATTTGGCCAACAAGAGAATCGTTCACTCCTGGTGAAAATAATGTATTGTTTCCACCATTGGTAGATCCACGAAAAGTTCTTATTCCCCCGCTTCACATTAAGCTTGGACTTATGAAGCAATTCACGAGAGCATTAGATACAAACGGCCCATGTTTCAAATATTTGCATAAAAAATTTCCCAAATTTTCTGAAGCTAAAATTAAGGCAGGCGTATTTGACGGGCCACAAATAAGAAAATTGTTTCAAGATTCATTATTTGTTACTAAAATGAATAAAGTTGAAAAAGCTGCTTGGCTTAGTTTTAAAGAAGTCGCAACAAACTTTTTGGGAAATAATAAAAGTCCTAAGTACAAAGAAATAGTCGAGAAAATGGTAAAAATTTTTCAAACATTAGGTTGCTTAATGAATCTAAAATTACATTTCCTGGACTCCCACATCGATGATTTCCCAGATAATCTTGGTGACTACAGTGAGGAGCAAGGGGAACGTTTTCACCAAGATCTGAAAATCATAGAAAATCGGTATCAAGGACGATGGGATGACCATATGCTAGCGGACTATTGCTGGTCGCTAAAAAGAGAAACAAGTCCTCAAAAGCGTTTGGGCAGAAAGCCTTTGAATAGGGCATTCGCGGAAAAAAGAACAAGATACAGCCAAAAAAAGGAAAGTTAGGCGCGGGTCTAACCTTCGCAATTCTAGGGCTTAAGGGTCTACTATTTGAGAGTATATGGTTTAAAAGTCCTGGTTTTGAGTATATTGGGTCTCATTTTTAAAGTTACAGGGTTATTGAGGTCTATTTTTTGAGGTTACAGGGTGTGGGTGTCTAAGGTTTCAGGGTTAAGGTTTAAGAGTATCAGGTTTGAGGATTCCCCAACTGTATACCAAATTTGGTAGGAATCGGTTGGTTTTCAAAAATTTTGTCCGCCATCTTGGATCCGCCATTTTGAATTTTGCAAATCCGACCTCAGATTCATGATCAGCAACCCAAAAAATCCCCGTGTACCAAATTTGGTAAGAATCGGTTGAATTTTAATTTGAATTCGTTTTTGCATTCGAGAAGCACTATATCTGTCTGATTTATTGAGGTTAGAAAGAAAACAGAACTGTATGGCTTAATCCAACCGATGAATATTAGCTTAGCGTGTCCGAATACATATTAATACATCTTTGGATTCATGAAAAAGCTTGAATCAATTTTTTAGGAGTATATTTTTCTTAATTTTTACTAATTTTTACCTATTTTTTGAGGTTAGAAAAAAATTGAGATGTGATGGCGATATTCTGACGTCAGATTCGTGATCAGCGGGCAAAAATACTACGGATCTGATATATCGCATCAAAAGTATACCCCACTTTTTTTTTGTGGGGCTGTGTAATCCAAGCTGGAATTTGAAATATTCTTGGCTGCTAGAAATAGACATTCTGGTATCCAGCCTTCTTCTGACCACGCATGTAAAATAGTTATTCTTTTACCTTTATTTGATGTGGCATTTTTTGAATTTATCAATCCATCCTTTACTGGGTGTGTCGAGGGTGTCACACGAAGTCTCACGTATAATACGCCATAAAGTTGTAGTGGAACATTTTATGTTACAACTACCCTCGGACAGCCTCCGTGAAAGTGATAATAACGTAGGAACTTTTTGTTCTGCATACATTTCATAAATTTTGCGGAGGATTAACTCTTCTGGACAGAAATCAATACATTTCGACACACCTTTGTCTTTTCGTGTTTTTTTTAGGCGCTATCGAATTATTTACAATTTTCCAAACAGTACTTTCAGGGATGCTTGTTAAAGCTGATGTCTCCATCAATGAAAAGTACTTTTCGGGGCTTCGCTCTAATAACTTTAAATAAACACTTTTACCTCAACGGGCAAACAATTGCGGCTTCTGATAGAAAGGGCTTCGGACATTTTAAGACACTATTGAACTTTATAATTCACACTATTTCTGTATAATACGGCAGATACAATGAAGAATATTCTTTATATTTATAAACACGAAGTAGCCAATAAAATGTTAGATTGCAAAGGAGTTATATATATATATATATATATATATATATATATATATATATATATATATATATATATATATATATATATATATATATATATATATATATCAATTACGACCCTGTAAGGGCCAGGTACGTGCAATGATCCTAACGGTCGTTTAATGTTTTTTTATTGCATCAATTTGCCAAATCACTTTCTTAGATTTTGAAAAATAATATACCTTAGAAAACATCGTTACGCGTTTTAGTCATTACAGTCCATCGTCACCAGTACATTTCCAACCCTTCTTTTCTAAAATCTCATGTTTTCAGTGATTCAAATTTTTTTTAGGTGAGAAACTTCTTACTTAGAAAATGCCCCCCTCCCCCTTTACCGATTCTTTTTAAGTGTCAAAGGAGTTTCTTCAGAAGATCCCATTCCGAGATCTTAGATTTTTGTTCCAGTAAAAGGATTTTTTTCGAATAATTCTTTCTTCGATCATCGATATTTTAAGGTAAGAGCTGCATAAACAAATCAGCATACTAATGAGGAAAATTTGGAGGCAAGAGAAATTACCGGATGAATGGACAAATGCTGTTATATGCCCTGTGTATAAAAAGGGAGACAGAACCCTATGTCAAAACCATAGAATGATTGCCCTCTTAGATGTAACGTATAAAGTATTTACCCTACTGGTGAGGAATAGATTAACTGAATACGAAAATGAAGTCATAGGCGAATATCAAGGAGGGTTTAAGAAAGGAAGATCAAATCTTCACGATGAAATAACTACTACACAACAGCTACGAGCGGAACTTGGGACTGCATATTCTTTTCGTGGATTACAAACAACCCTACGACTCGATAATAAGATCAAAACTTTACGAAGCAATGGAAAAACTTAATATTCCGCCGAAGTTGATAAGACTGGTTAAAATCACTATGAATGAAACATGGAACAGAGTCTCGCTGGAGGGGGGCTTGTCCAGGGCATTTGCAGTGAGGAAAGGTTTGAGACAGGGAGCCCGCTGTCCACGACACTGTTTGGTCTGACCTTGGAGGCCATTTTAAGGGAGAGTGGAGTGCAGACTAAAGGAATAATATACCATAGGAAACAGCAGGTCGTTGCTTTCGCAGATGATTTAGCACTTATTACAAGATCAAAGAGTGAACTACAGAAAATGTTCAGAGACATGGAAGCAACAGCTAAACAATACGGTCTATATATAAATGAAGAAAAAACAAAGTATTTCGAAATGAGAGCTGAAGAACGACCTAGGGGGGAAAAGATAAAAATTAAGAGCAAAGGAAGTAAAGAGTACAACTTCGAGAAAGTTAGCGATTTTGAATACCTGGGTGTGACGATCACTAATAGAGCTGATGACGACATGGAGATCGAAACACAAATATCGAAGGGTAGCAAAGCTATGGGAACCCTAAATACAATAATAAAGTCCAAACTGATAAGTAGAAGAACTAAAGAAATGATTTATAAGACAGTGATTCAGCCAGCAGTGGTGTACGGTAGCGAAACATGGATTCTGAGCTGAAGAAATACAGAAAAGCTGGAAAGTTGGGAGAGGAGGATGCTCCGTAAGATGTATGGTGGTACAAAAAGTGAGGATGGTGGTTGGAGAAGAAGGACTAACCAGGAAGTGAGGGAGCTATATGGACAGCCTAATATCATCCAGAAAATCCGAGCTCGAAGGGCCAGTTGGTTGGGTCACGTATATAGAATGCCGCTGTACAGACATGCAAAACAGGTGCTCACTGGGCGAGGGAGGCAGGGGCAGAAGAGGAAGACCCAAAAAGAAATGGTTAGAGGATGTAAAAGCTGACATAGTGGCACTGAGGGTACCGGATTGGGAGCAGAAGACAAGGAATAGGAAGGAATGGAGAGAAATTGAAGCCATGGGCCCCACGGCTTGAAGAGCTGATGTGTATATATAAAAGGATTTTTTCGAATAATTCTTTCTTCGATCATCGATATTTTAAGGTAAGAGAGGATTTTTTTTGAGAAGCTCCTCCATGGCCGTCGATTTTTTTTTCTTTGAAAAGTGTAATCTCCCTCCCTCCAAAATAAGAGGGAGAATCTCAACCCACCAGTCATTCATTTTTTTAGAATATATTTCGAGTGTTTTATCGTATTGTTATCGATTTTTTGCAACTATCTCTTTCTTGTGAAATGGTAATAAAGGTATTTCGAGCCACACTCGTGAACAAAATGCTCCACCTCCCCTAATTAATAACAGTGTTACGTTTTCTGCAAATTCTTGCACGTAACAGAAATATAATAATTGTTTAGAGCATCGCATCGCTTTTAAGTTTAACATCCGGGCACAATTATTACTATACATCGATAATCCATAATACATCATACATCTAATATATGAGTATGTAAAGTTGCATACGGAACAGCAGTATCACTCATGATCACCACAGTGGTTAGACGAAATTCTTACTAGTCAATCGATAAACTTTCAATACGTTTCTATGGTAACAAAAAAGTTTTCAATTTCTCCTTTAGTAATCCAACAAGAACCACGTTATTCCAATATAACAATAAAAACTATATAAAATTTTACGCAGGACCGCACACTTTTCTATTTTTCATTATGTTTCCGCCTTTTTGAAATAATTGTTGCACGCGGCAAGAATACAATAATTGCTCAGCGTTTAGTTGCGCTCTGGCAATCGAGTATCGCGCATGTCGTTGTGCGTAATGGATCTACTATAACGTTATACAAGCCGTTGTTCTCGCTAATCTATTACAGCCTTTGTGATTGGTAATTTATTAAAAGCGTCTAGAATCTTAAAGTCATTAAAGAGATGGCAGCATTGGTATAACACAACTAAAAACGAAACGAAAAGAATCGTATTTTTAGAAGTTACCAAAACAAAAGTGTTCTTCGTATTTGCGTTTCGCCGTATCACGGCTCATCAGCTGGGCTATGTTCAGCAAATACGAGAACACATTTTTACTCCTTTATCCAGGTAACTAACGGAAAACTGTAGTAAATAGAGGCTTAGTAAGTCGCCGACAGAGTGCAGTATAAGCATCTATTTACTACAGTTCTCCGTTAGTTACCTGGATAAAGGACTAAAAATGTGTTCTCGTATTTGCTGAACCTAGCCCAGCTGATGAGCCGAGATACGGCGAAACGCGTCTTGGGATGGTTCAGCAAATACGAAGAACACTTTTGTTTTGGTAACTTCTAAAAATACGATTCTTTTCGTTTCGTCTTTAGTTGTGTTATACCAATGCTGCCATATATGCCTTCGAGCAGTAAGCTCAAGAAAGGTGCGTTTCTGCAATAAGTGCCAGCCGTGCTGTGCCGCTCTGCTTGAACAGGCTTAGTAAGTCGCCGACAGAGTGCAGTATAAGCATCTATTTACTACAGTTTTTCATTAAAGAGATTATTATTATTGAATTGTTTTTAGTTTCCATGCTAGAAGGCCGTATTTTCTAATCGTAGAAAAATTTCCATTCGAGATTTTTGCATTTCATCTTTCTCTACTATAGATTCCGTGATACGTACTTTCCATTTTTTGTCCGAAGGTCTGTTTGTCAGTTTGTCTGTCGGTCGGCCTTTCAGTTTGTCGGTCTATTGATCTGTCTGTCTGTCAGTCTATCGATCTGTCTGCCGATTTATCAGTCGGTCTATCGGTTTATCTGAAGCTGTCTGTGAATACAGTGGTCTCTTTGTCGGTTCGTCTCTTAATCTGTGTATTGATTTGCCTGTCTGCCTGTCGATCGGTTTGTTAGCATGTTGACTTTTAAAATAAATGAGATGTCAATTTCAAATTTGGTACACAATGAAATGAAAGAAGGAACTTGTAGTTTTTGAGCAATAGAGCTTAGGAGGAAGAGGCTGAAAGTGGTGAAGATTGTTTAATTTTATACAGCTTTAAAAGTTTTGTAAGAATTTCTTGTTGTTTTTGGTTGGTAATGAATAAATTCTGATCACAATTATCTACAGTTAAACATATAAGGTGTTAAAGGGGCATGGAAGGGCTTAGGGGGGTTGTTTCAAATTTAACTTATTTTCTATTCTTTGTAGGATTCTTGTAAGAAAGAAATCTGAAAATTATATCATTTTTTTTTTACTTATGATTTTAACAGAAATAGTATGCAGAGGGAAATATCAGGTTGCTTTCTTCGATTTTTCTCGTAATTAGTATTTTCCTTTAAAGTACCTCAAATTTAAGATGTTGAGTTGTAATGTCTGAATCAAGTCGTTCTTTCTAAATTCGCTGTATATTTTGGAACTGTGTATTTGCCAGCGAAGTACTGTTTAAAGGTATCAGAAATATGTCTATTATTGCGTAGTTTCAAATCAATAATTTAGTTCCTTTTAATGTATTTGTACAAAATATCAAAGTACACTTATAATTATGAACCATCTTTCCCGGAGAATATTTTCAGTGTTTTTATATATTTTCTGTATATCCCGAATAGAGAACTGCGTTCGAAGGAGGCTGTATAAATAATTCTTGTGTACAATTATACAATAAACCGAACTAAATCCTCATAAAAAAAACATTTCTTTTTTTAATACATAGCATGGAACAAAATGTCTCTGGCCGAGAAACGCGTTACAGGTCTCAAGTTACGTGTCCCTTGTCGCAAGGTTTGTAAACACAAGTTTGGTTAGATATTTGACATGTACGTCAACATGGCGGTGTCTGTGCTGTGTGATAAAAGTGAGTAGGTAAGTTTTTGCATTTTTTTCAATAAAAAGCGCCCTAAAAATTTTCCCCGACGTATTATCCTATTCATAAGTAGGCCTATTATACGATTGTAGATGCGTCATTTGGAAATTTTAATGAATCACCACTTAAATTGACATAATATTGATTAGTGTTACCTGTGTGTGCTTAGTTGGCTTTGGATAAATATACTATTTACAATTTTCATTTGTTTTCGTTTGAAATGATTGCTTGTCACGTACCTATTTTATAACAGGGTCTGTCTATATATTTTTCTACATGTCAGTTTATAGTTTAGATTACAGCAATCAACTGTAATGGCCTTGATAATTTAATTTTTAAATTGTCGAATTATTTTCGATGTGCCAATGTACCGAGAAGTTTTATCAATAGGACTGCATTTTGTTTACTTGGTTACGGTGTTTAATATCCAGTTTACAAAGATTTCGTAGTTTTTACAATTTTAAGTTTATTTTTGGCGGGAAATACCTTATAAACTATTTGGTACATGTTTATTTTTAACGGAATGGACTTTTAATTTAAATAACATATATATATATATATATATATATATATATATATATATATATATATATATATATATATATATATATGTATGTACGAATGTATAACTCAATAACCATAGATGGCGCGAAAAAACTAACATATCTGAGATTTGCCGATGATGTGACTTTGATAGCTAGGAACAAACAGAACTACAAGAACGCTGTAAGAATTGAATGGAAAAGCCAAAAAGATGGGTCTGAAAATAAACAGCCACAAGTCAGATGCCTGACTAACGACACAGAACAAAACCAAGATATAATAATATTAAAAAATACACAAATAGAGAAAGTTGATAGTTACTTATATTTGGGCGAAAAATTTGAATTGTCAAAAAACAACTCGATAGTAGATCTGCAAAGCAGAGTATTCATCTCCTGGTCCTAGCTATTTAAAATGTTTTTACTCATAATACTTGTAAAAATGTTGTTTTGCCCCACAGTTTTAGCACAATTAGTTTTATTTTGAACTGTGGTCAACAGTAGGGTTATTCAGGACTACGTAACAATAATTAGAATCTTAGAATATTAAAATTTGTAGTTGTGGCGCTAATGTAGATTTTCACGAAATTCATAAAAGTGTCAATATTTCGAAATTAACGTTTTTTCCACTAAAATCATGTTTACATATTCTGGTAAGTTATGAGCTGGCTTATCTGCCCTCGAAGGTAATATGTTGGTTTTTGGAACACCTGTATATACATTTATATTTATATATATATATATATATATATATATATATATATATATATATATATATATACAGCTTCAATTTCGCTATACCTGGTAACACAGCCAACATGTACCAATTTTATTTTAAAAGTTACATATTTGCATTTTTAGATACCAGAATGGGACATTATTAGGCTTTTTTATCACTTAAGAAATATTTTTAACTATTTCCGGTTTGACCGGAAGTGACTGCAACTTTCTTATTTTTAATGGAACCCTGTATATTTTTTTTATCAATTTCAATTCGCTCTTTCCAACGATGTATCACAAGTTGATATTTGTTTGACAGGTGACCGGCAAAAACTGATTTAAACTCTTAGACTTAGGCAGCCATGGTGCATATACTAGCGTACCATTTTCGCAAGTGTAAGTGGCTCCTACAAAATTTTATTCTTTACATTCAGTTACAGAATTTTCTCTTTAAATAATGTTAAATATCACCGAAATTAATATAGGAACATATATTTTTTATTTAACCTAGTTACACATTACAGGTTTTTTGCCAACATACGAGGCTGGTTTGAAAAGTCCGTGCAAAGCCCGAGAGATGGCACCACCGGCGCGTATCGAGGTCACTTTTAGTTAGTAGCATCTCTTGAATGAACGCACACCAAGTTTCAGCCATATTGGTCTATTTCTTTGTGTTTGGCATTCGTGTGAATCAAGGAAATCTAGTGATTTTCAAGAAATGGACGAAAAAGAATTTCGTGTGGTGATTAAACATTACTTTATGAAAGGCAAAACGCCTCAGGAGACTAAAGAGAAGCTTGATAAACATTATGGTGACTCTGCACCTTCGATTAGAACAGTTTATAAGTGGTTTCAAAATTTTCGGACTGGCCATATGGCCACAAGTGACGTTGAACGTTCTGGACGGCCTGTGGAGGTTACGACTCCAAAAATCATTGATCAAATCCATGATATGGTGGTGGATGACAGAAGAGTTAAGGTGCGTAAAATTGCTAGTGCTGTGGGCATCTCGACTGAACGGGTACATAATATTTTGCATAAATATTTGGACATGAGAAAGCTATCCGCAAGATGGGTGCCGCGATTGCTCACTTTTGACCAAAAACGGAATCGTGTGAAGTATTGCAAGGATAGTTTGCAGCTATTCCAGAAGAATCCGGAGGACTTTAAGCGTCGTTTCATCACTGTGGATGAAACATGGATACATTACTATACTCCTGAGACCAAACAACAATCTAAACAATGGGTTACCAAGGGGGAATCTGCACCAAAAAAGGCGAAGACCGTTCCTTCGGCCGGAAAGGTTATGGCGACTGTCTTTTGGGATTCGCAAGGGATAATCCTCATCGACTATCTGGAAAAGGGTAAAACTATTACAGGTGAATATTATTCATCGTTATTGGACCGTTTGAAAACCGAGCTGCAAGAAAAACGCCCGCGATTGGCCCACAAGAAAGTCCTTTTCCATCACGACAACGCACCAGCACACACCTCAGCAGTTGTGGTCGCAAAATTAATGGAAATAGGATTCCAACTCGTTTCACATCCCCCTATTCTCCAGAGTTGGCTCCCTCGGACTACTATTTGTTCCCCAATTTGAAGAAATGGCTGGCGGGACCAAGATTTTATTCAAACGAGGAGGTGATTGCAGACACTAATGGATATTTTGCAGACCTGGACAAATCCTATTATTCGGAAGAGATCAACAAACTAGAACATCGTTGGACGAAGTGTATAAGCCTAAAGGAGACTATGTCGAAAAAATAAAAAAAGGCGTTTAGTTTTTATTTTTGCACGGACTTTTCAAACCAGCATCGTACATCTAACAGAACTATCTAACGCCAACTGGATTTATTATTATTTTCAGAAAATAAACCGTTTTATTATGCAATAATGTGATATCAACAAATTCCATTACGGACTTAGTAGGATGTGATAAAACAGACGAACCGAAAGTCATGGTTGCTGCGTGTTACCAAAATCGCCATTATTATTGTTTACTTTATGTCAAAAATAATTTTTCGTTAACAAAAATGTATTCAACCGATGAAAAAATAGACATGTTATTAATTTATGGAGAGTGCAGGAAGAATAGCCGACAAGCCGCCGAGTTGCACATGGCAAGATATCCCGATAGGAGGCACCCACCCAACAATTATATTTTAAGGGTAGAACAGCAGTTTAGAAGGCAACCGATTGAACCTGCTGATGTATTTATTGGTGACGAAGAGACAGAAATCATTACATTGGCCATTATTCAGGTAGATCCGACAATTTCTATAAGACATGTTGAAGAACAAACCGGTGTAAATCGTGAAACCGCTCGCCGCATTTTAAGAAAATATAAATTCAGGTCCTACAAATATCAAATAAATCAACATTTATTTCAAACAGATTACCCAAGAAGAATGGATTATTGTAATTGGTTTTTGCGAAGATACCACCTTGATAACCAATTTTATTACAACTATTTTCGGTTGAATCTAGATTTACCCATTTAGGTCTATTTAATCATAACAATACTCGATATTGGGCCCAAGAAAATCCTAGAATTATGCGAGAAAGTGCCTATCAAGAAAGATTTGGCTTTAACGTGTGGTTGGGTATCCTTGGCACAAGAATTATTGGTCCTATTATATTTGATGGTGATATGGAGAAAGATATTTGGAATTAATTCAAAATAATGTTGAAGATTTTTTAGAAACTTGACCTTTAAATCGTGGAGACATTATTTTCCAACAGGATGGCGCTTCAGCCCACAATAATAGAAATGTAGTAAACTACTTGAATCAAAGATTTGGTGCAAATTGGTTAGGTACTAATGGACCTAATAAGTGGCCTGCAAAATCGCCAGATCTTACGCCTCTTGATTTTTTTATATGGAACCATCTAAAAGAAAAAATTTACAAAAGTCCACCAACAGACAGAAATGATTTAGAAATGCTCTTAAGAAGAGCAGTAAATCAAATTACTGAAATTTAGTTGGAGAACGTTATGAGAAGCAGAGGATTAACAACGGACAGCATTTTGAACATTTGGAATAAATACCTAGCAAATTTATATCTAGTATAAAATAGTTTTACCTATTTATTTTTATTGTGTTACTTAGTTAAAGTATTATTTCTTTCTAATATTAATTAATTACAATTATCGGTTTTGTTGTGTTATTCTTATTATTAAATGTTTTAGTTTTATTATTTGCATTTAAATATTTATTTAATAAATGTAATTGGCGTTAGATAGTTGTGTTACATACATCTAATGTTGGCAAAAAACCTGTTATGTGTAACTAGGTTAAATAAAAAATATGTGTTCCTATCTTAATTTCGGCGATATTGATCATTATTTAAAGAGAAAATTCTGTAACTGAGTGTGAAGCATAAAATTTTGTAGGAGCCACTTAGACTCGTGAAAATAGCACGATAAATGGATAGTCTTAAATTCTTTCCAAAGCGAGATAAAACGAACAAAAACAATTGCTAGTATATCCGCCATGGCCGCCTAAGTCTAAGAGTTTAAATCTGTTTTTAGCCGGTCACCCGTCAAACAAATGTCAACGTGTGATACATCGTTGGAGAGAGAATTTTAAAGCGAATTAAAATTAACAAAAAATATAGAGGGTTGCATTAAAAATAAGAAAGTTGCAGTCACTTCCGGTCAAACCGGAAATAGTTAAAAATATTTCTTAAGTGGTAAAAAGGCCTAACAATGTCTCAATCTGGTATCTAAAAATACAAATATGTAACTTTCAAAATAAAATAATTACAGGGTCTTACATATTGGCTGTGTCACCCGGTATAGTAAGAGTAGCTCTTGGCAGTAACGATAGCACGGCATCGTTCCTCATTCGGATTCATGACGTCATTACTTGTCGTTTCGTTTCTTCTTTTTAAAATTTAAAGTGCTGTTTAATATTTAAAGTACGAGTATAAAAATTTCTTTCTACCCATATTCAGATGAAAATTTTTATAAATATAATTAAAGCTAGATTTTGTGACCTATAAATAATTATTTTTCTTTCTTGTTTTCAATTATACCTAAACGGCTTAGGTTGGAAATAACTATGGAGTTAAGTAAATTCATTACAATAATGATTGAAGTATGTTTAACTAACGTGGACGTTAAATAAAGAAAGTCTAATCGACTAAAATAACCAAGAGACTTTTTAGTTTAATAATAAATAATAGTGCACATTGTTAAAAGGACCTTAAACTCCAAAGATTGTTCCTTGAGTTTAAATGGTTTCGAAAATTATGTGCTGGAACTTTTTTTTATAAAATAAAAATGTTCATTTACTCTTAGAGAATTTTTATATCTTTCCAAGCGTCCCTATTTTCTGTTACTAGTAGCATTACAACATTTTTTTTAATATATTTTTCTGTCTCTCAAATTTTCTTTAGTTATTTGTCGCTAGTCCGATATTATATTATTTAGGACTAGTGCATTTTTAAACCATCTTCTTGAACTATTTTTATAGTCTGTAATTTTATGATTTTTTGTTCTTTTATTACGAAGAATTTCTTTACGTATTTACTCTACCAATACCTTAACCATTTCATGTGTAGCTCCCGCTATCACTTGTCAGCCGATAGATTCATTACGAATAGTCCACGTACGGCTGAGTTTTGAATCTTACATTTTATCTTCCTAAATTTGTAATATCATAACTCAATTGTATTCATGCCTTTGATTTAGCTACCCTTTTGGTTTTAAGAGAACATTCTCAAGGGCAATAGTTTTTAATTTTAGAAATCCATAGTATTTAGTGTTCATAAAGTGTTCTTTATAAGGCTTCTCAAATTAAGAAGGTAAATTTTTCTGATTCGAAATAAATTGAGTTTTATAATAGGTGTTTCGTTTAATAATGTCGATATTTTCGCAACATTTAAGCGTTTATTTCCATCACAAAATGAATTACCTTAATAATTAAAGTGTTGACCATCATTAGCTATGACTTTTTCCCATCTTTCTGTCAAATAATGGATTCCGCACCAGAAGAGCTTTTCATCTTTTGAGGCCAACCATTCATCAAGCCAAATTTTCACTTCTTCATAAGAATGTAAGTATTGTTCTGAAAGTCCGTGCTGCATCGATCGAAATAAGTGGTAGTCTAAAGGGGCTAAGTCCGGTAAATACGGCGGGTGGGGTAGAACGTCCAATTTGATATTTTCCAAAGAGTTTTTAACACATTTTGCAACATGGGGCCGAGCATTTTCATGTTGAAAAATGACTTTATCGTATCTTTGGGCGTATTCTGGTCGTTTTTCCTTCAATACTCGGTTCAATTTTATCAACTGTTGCCGGTACCAAACGCCAGAAATCGTTTCACCAGGTTTCAGCCGTCCATAATACACAGCTCGTCTACTATCCCACCAAATACACAGCAAAGCTTTCTTTCCCTGAATATTGCCCACTGGTTCTGATGTTGAAGTTTTTTGGGTTGGAGCGTGTTCACCATAACCTTCACCCAACAATCGATAACTTTCAACAACGGTTTTCTTCAAATGAAAGAAGGTTATTAAACTTCCCCGCAAAACGTCTTTTCTAGTACGAAACATGACATATTCAAAGCTATAAAGAACTATATTTTTCGCATAATGACAATTAGTAACGAACTGGCTTTTGATGGCGTATATTTACCTTTCAAAACGCCATAGATGTCACTAGTTTATACCAACAAATGTATTAGTAACGCCATCTCTTAACAAAATCGACATTATTAACCGAAATACCTATTATCTTTATCATTAATTACAACGAGCGCCGTATACGCTGATGATGCAACTCTAGTAGCAGCCCGGCTGAACCGTGATTTCGTTAATCAAAACACTACGTGCTCTAACAGAGGCTCTATATTGGTGTAGGACTAATAATTTGGCAGCTTAGCTTAGTACTAATTAAACTCAAAGTTTTCTCTTTGATTTCAATGGTGCTTAAATTCAATATTCCTTTGTCATTTTTTGTTGTTTGTATTCAAGTCTACTTCGCTTTAACACCGTGTTTCCCAACGGTTTTATGAGGTTACTTTTATTTATTCTAGAAAGCAAATATTTTAAATTTGCTTTAGGTTCAATCATTTTATGAGAGAACTTACCACCAGTCATATAAAAAATATATTTTGGGCACAATAGTCCTATTTCTAAGTAAATTTATTTATATTGATAACCTAGCAAAAATGACCCATCATTTTAAATTTTTGTTATCCATATTTATTTGAAACGATAATGTGTTAATGGTAAAAATTAACTACTATCTATTAAGTAAGAACGTGAATGCCCGTATTCTTGAAAAGAATGTGTTTCAAGAATATTTTTTCCCATCAATGTATTCTTTGGTGTGCTAACATCGGCGCAATTAGCTTACTAAGTTGTTCAATCGCCTCCTGCATGAATAATCGCCATCTTCGAAACATCCTGTTTTTGCATACTCTGCAAATTTTTCGAATTTCGTGAGACAACAAAGTCCTGAGAGTCGAGGCACGCTGTCGACGAATTTTTCTGCATAATCTGTCCTCAGAGTCTTTCCTCTAAATTTTCTCTTTACAAGGGACCAAACGTTTTCAATAGGGTTAGCGTCTAGCAATTGTGAGGGCCACTCTAGTGTCTTTTCGTGGGCCCCAGAGAACCGCTTCACGACGTGATTTTTACCCAGCAAAGGTTTCTTCAACGTGCTTCGGAATTTGACATTATGAGCACGAAGATGTTGTCAAATGGTCTCATGGGACACATTCAAACCAGATTTTCTTAATTTTGCTGCTTCTTGGCGCAGCGTCAATTTCAGGTCGCGTGAAAACAAAAACACGATTCGTTTTTTTTCAATTTTCGGAGTGACCACCGATTCACGTTTTAGCAAGTCGTCGACATTTGTCGTCTCGTTAAAACGATTTACCTACTTCACAAACGATACCGACTTTTTAATACATTTAGCGGCCGCGGAATATGTCATTTTAAGCTCCATTTCGGTGGGAACAAAGAAAGGTTGCCTCGCAAACAAGTAACTCATTTTCGATTTAACGTGATTTCGACAAAAGTTTAGAATCGACTGATACTTTCACTAAAATGCGTCGTAGACAGAGGTTCCCTCTGCCAGTTTTTTGTTGAATCGCTAGAATTGCATTTACCAAAAATGAATTATCGCGGACACGTTCTTACTTGACAGATTGCATTAATATTTGATATTAGCAACAGTACACGTTGTATTTTTAATTTGAAAATTCCCGTTGATTTATAAAAATATTTTGGTCCAAATGTCATCTTATTTTAAAGAAAAAATGTACATGTGGCAATATATAATAACAGGTGTCAGACAGTGGAGATAATAGACGTGCAGAAGACTTAAGAGAAAAACTAATTGATGCAACTAAACATACGAAAATATCGTTTATTTTGACAGTGACAAACGGGGAAGAGGAAACGTTACAAAAATTTGAAATGCATAATATTTTTATTTTATTTGATGCATACTACATGTAATAAGGATCATTCGCGAGTATACTGAAAATAAATGAGTACCATTATAGCTCTTTCTTAAGAACCACATGATTCAGGCGATCCACCTGCCCTCTTATTATTGAAAATTTTCAAGTAACTAAATGTTTTTTTAACCCCTGTACCTCATTGATGGCTGATGAAACAAAGAAGTTATTTTACTAATTTATACGGTTAATGTATTTTAAGAGCTTTTGTAATAAAACGCCAAAATCGACGTAGAGCCTGAAATTCAAAAATTAAAATTGAGGTATTTTCCATTGTAACTTTAAAAGCTAAACTATTTTTAGATATTTTACTGTTTATAACGTAGTATCGAAGTATTAGTTGTGTATAAAAAGTTGTAATCAAATCAGTATTTATTTCAAAAGTGATTTTTAAATTTGCTATTTTTTTTTTCAAATTTACACAAAATTTCACATATGGGGATTAAATTTATTGCTTTTAGCTACTATACTTTACCACCCATTCAATGAAATATGTCAACTTTTCAGTAACTATATATATATATATATATATATATATATATATATATATATATATATGTATATATATGTATATATATATATATATATATATATATATATATATATATATATATATATATATATATATATATATATATATATATATATATATATATATATATATATATATATATATATATATATATATATATATATATTTCTAGAGAGTGAGAGGTTTTCACGGATGGTGGAGTGTAATACATTAAAATTCCGGGTTTCAATCCGTTTGTCTAACAATGAACTTGCACGATGCTTCGCCAAAATCTCGTTTGGCATTTTCAAGTTTGCTGCTACTCGATACAGTGATCTTCCTGCTGCTACCGCTATGCTGACTGTGTGCGTTCTCGATGTTTTGGTTTTTCCTTAGTTTGGCTAGTAGACCCTTCCATGAAGTAGATACATTGTGCTACAAGTGCATCATCCCGCTTATTTTTCAGTCCATTCTTTTCCATTTTCAAGGCTTCTCTGACTATTCGTTGAGATCCCTCAAAATTGATGTGGTGACCAGTATCATGAAGGTGCTGAAGAAGAGATGAAGTTGAACAAACAGTTTTTGATAGTTGTTTTATGTTCTTGGATCCGGGTGAAGGTTCTTCTGTTTGTTTGCTCTATGTACAGTTTGTGGCAGTCTCCGCTTATTACTCTTCCAATCCTATCTGTAACTTCTTTCACATACGGTAATAGGTCTTTACTTTGGTTTAGGTTCCGTTCTTCTGCCCTTGTCTGTGGATGCCGCTCCCTTTCAAATGCTCTCTGTATGGACTGATTTTTATATCCGTTTTGCTTAAGGGCCCTAGTGATTAGTTTAATTTCTTGCTGTCTCGTGTTTGGTTCGGTGAGTCGGTATGATCTCCATACGAGAGTGTTGGTTCCGATTGGATTTGGTATGGATGGTGGCGTGAGTCAGCGTTTAAATATCTGTTGGTCTATATATATATATATATATATATATATATATATATATATATATATATATATATATATACATATATTCAAATGTAGATTGAAGACACACCTTATATTTATTTTTATGAAATATGAACATAGTTGAAAATAAAACACTGTAATACGAAATTTCAATAAGTAATGCTTCGCCAACGGTACAGCTGATATGAACATTGAAATGCTTAAATGAGTGAGAGGGGATTTTAAAAGCGAGTTAGAGAGAGACGATACACCCATCGATGAAGTGTAAAGACAATACTTCGTGTTTACGCCTTGAAATATGCTGCAAAAATAAATCTTTTTTCGTGTTTTATTAATGTTTTCGAATATTAGTGACGATTCGTTTTCGTTACAGCTTACCTAATTAAACAAACACAGTTATATTTTCATTCTGTTTTTGTCATATGTAATTTTTAACCTATATCTGAGATCTTTAATGCATTTTTTTCTGTGTAATTTGTAATTCTTTAAAAGAATCAATTTTTTTGTTACTTATTTTGAAGAATGTAAATAGTGAAATAGTCAGTTAATTGCAAGAGTAAAATAGGTGTCGATAAATAGTTTTCAATCAAAAATTTGAGACCTCTTTAAGTTAGTTTTATCTGTTATTATCAAGGGGCGCTATTTATCAATATTTCTTTTTTTTTTTGTTGAGTTATTGTTCTTTGATCTTGGTATATATACATTTTTTATAATTTACGTGTTCTTGGAATTAGATCATTAAAAACTATTCTTGGATCTGTTATATATTTATTGACGTTTCGACCTTCAGAAGAGGTCTTCTTCAAAATTTGCTCTTAGAAAGTAGTTCATTGTATGGGGTGTTAATTTTAAATCACTGTCAAAAACACATTTTTACTTTCTACAAACAAACCACTTAACTTGAAGGACTTTATATGACAGTTATATAAAGTCCTTCAAGTTAAGTGGTTTGCCTGTAGAAAGTAAAAATGTGTTTTTGACAGTGATTTAAGATAACACCCTATACAATGAACCGAAGGTCGAAACGTCAATAAATATATGACAGATCCAGGAATAGTTTTAATGATCTGATTCCAAGAACTCGTGTATATATATATATATATATATATATATATATATATATATATATATATATATATGTATGTATGTATGTATGTATATATATATATATATATATATATATATATATATATATATATATATATATATATATATATATATATATATATATATATATATGTGTGTGTGTCTAGCACACGTGCTGCAGGGAAGTCCCTAAAGCGCTCCAGGAGCGGCATGTCTGCGGAAGGAAAAAAAAGCGATTCACGTTGTTCTTGAATCGCTGTAAATTGTACTCGCTGGGGATGATGTTCTCCATATAAAAGACTGCTTGAAAAGTGTTGTACGCGGAATAACAAGTTGAACACGGATGTGAAGCACCAGCGCGACGTGTATTTCTGTATATATATATATATATATATATATATATATATATATATATATATATATATTTTCAATTTCTTGGGCTTTATGGTTCTTTTGTTTTAAGGATAGAGAAATTACATCAGGTTCTAGTTAGAATTTATTGAAAACGTTTCGCGTAATTTTTAGGCTTCTTCAGTTCATCTACAAATTGAAATTTTCTGTTTTGGATATTCAATAGGACGCACAAATTTTTTTTTAATTATGAATATATAAAATTCTTAAAACTTATAATAGAGTGTAGAAGGTGAAAATAATAAAAATACACACAAAAAATATATATATAAAAACTTACATGTGTAGGTTGAAACGAAGACACACTTAACATTCTTTAAAAGGTGTTACTAAGACGGTCACATTTTTTAAAATAACTTTAGATTTGTATAGGGAACAAAAGTTTGGTGGTTGGCGATTTCAACCCAACTTATATATATATATATATATATATATATATATATATATATATATATATATATATATATATATATATATATATATATCTATATATACATAACTCTACAAAGATCAAGAAAAAAATTTCTAATATTAAAACTACATAATACTTAACAACCTCCATACCTTTTCTGCATTCACCTTACTCAACATTGCTGAAGAACTATAAATTCCTTTCCTTCTTTAAGTATTATATATGTAATAAATTTGAAACCGATATTTTGTTCGAGAATTATCGTACCAACAGGAACGCCGAAAATGAAACATTAGATTTTGTGACCTAGGCATCCTAAAACGCCATAAACCATAAATGTTTCAGAGAGTGATTTATTTTTAAGTAAAAAAATATTTACAAAACTAGTTGGGGGTTATTTAATCTTTTATAATTTATGACTGTTTTCTACTTTTTCACACTTAAAAGTTAATAAAATATAGAAATCAATTTTTTTAATGTAGGGAAAATGATAGAGAATTAATTCCCTTATTGTGAAAAAGTCAAATTACTTAAATTGGTTTACCGTTATTAGAAATAGATCCCGATAATTTTAAAGACATGTCATATTCGGGCCGGTGCCGCACAGTGGAAAATAAGTGGAAAAAACCCAAAATTTCAAAACAACAAACACAAAAATTATTGTTGTTAATTTTTAGTGTAGTTTCTTACCTCGACGAGTTTTTTTCCAATAGTGTTCACACGTTGTGGCGGCGCGTAGCTAGGTAGCATAGTACCTTGGTTACGGTGCAGAAGATCGAATTTATTTAAGTATATTCGGCCTGGCTCCGTACATAGGTAGTAGTTGTTCGCAGAAATGCAATAATGTCCGAGGCAGCACTACCGCTTTGTCTAAAAGGTACTGTGAAATACAAAAATGTATGTTTCGGCACTTGACGGGTATTACTACATCCTCGCCGATATCCTTCGGATATGGAAAAAGGGTAAAATCCCTACTCAGACTGAGAGAACTTCAGAGTTGAACGATAAAAAAAAAGAATAAAACTGCCCCCTAAAGTAGTCCGAATTAGAGATCATTGCTTACACACGATTTTTATATTTCAAGACAGTGAATTGCTTTCATTGTTTTTTATTCTTCAAGGAACACGTCAAAATTAAGCAATCATGCAGTGAACATGCGTACATTACCGTATATATTATATTACGGATGTTTCCATGGAAATGCAAGTATAGTGATAATTTTTGTTTTTCTTGAGTTTTGAAGACTAGTTTCACTCGCCTCCAAAGAACCTCTTGTAATAGTAGATACTATGAGGTTCGATTTCCCGTAAAAAATGCCACCAAATGTCACCGAATGCATTTTCAGTTGATAGTCCAGTAAACAGGGGATAAAAAGTGATCGTTTTAGGAAAAAGTATACGAGATTTTGGGGTGCTAAATCCAAATTTCAACTTCGTCACCTCGTAAATGTTATGCATTTTTAGTAAAACATAAAGAATAGTTGAGAAAAAAACTTCTATATTTTTTCCTGTTTACTTTCCGGCAAATCGAACCTCATAGTATATACTATCTAAGCAAACAAGGGGTTTTTTGGAGGCGAGTAGAGCTAGTCTTCAAAACTCAAGTGAAACAAGAACTCTCACCATACTTCCATTTTTTGTCACTGTAGATCAAACGGGGTTCCACCATTATACCATGGAGACAAAACGGCAGTGTGAAAGGCGACAGTGCACGGAAAAAGGCGAAAACAGTTATCAGCGGCAAAAGTGATGGTAACCTTTTTTTAGGACTCATAGGATATCATCATGTTTTACTATTTGAAAAAGGGTGAAACAGTGACTGACTTTTATTACGAAACGTTATTGAATCCTTTGCATAGTGAGTTAAGGAGTTACATACACCTGAGCGCTGCAATATATATATATATATATATATATATATATATATATATATATATATATATATATATATATATATATATATATATATATATATATTAAAGGTTATTAAGTGAATAATACAAAAGAATGGCAATTATATATTTTTATTGTACTTTAAATTATAACAAATTTTTGTTTAAATATGTTTTCAATGTTAACATTTTTTTTTATCGGGTTTAATGGACCATTGATGAAAAGTATGGCGCCTCCTTGTCTGCAGAATAACTTCACAAAAGATAATCCAATCGGCAAAAATATAAATTAATCATGTAAAATAATGTAGTTAAAAATTACGGTGTTTCAAATTTGAGTACGCAATTTTCGACCAAAAAATTTATGTTTAATTATAAATAAAGAATTGTGTATAAGAAAAATTAAAAAAAAAACTCTTTACATTTCATAGAAAAAAATATTAACATTTTTTTTTGTGAAGGAATAAAAAAATTGGAATCTCGCTAGATCAAATATATGGAGATCAGTGGAGAATATGTTGAGAAATAATTTTTTGTTTTTGCAGAAAAATGGTATTTACCTTGTTTTTTACTAGACTTTTTAAGCCACCCTCGTAGTATAGAGTTAAAAGAACTCTAGCGGTTTAGGCACCTGCCAAGAATTTTTAAGATACTCTATAAATAATTATCCAAATTAATTGCACTAATATGTCTCAATTGAAATGTTTTATGACAGTAACTTTTATGAAGGAAACTCTATACCTCTTCAATCATCTACAAACCATTTAAAATTTCAAATTTAACACCAGAATCAGTCACACCTACACTCTTCGTTTAAAACATATTTTCCGACCGTTCGTTAAAACCCAGCATCACTTTTACTACCATAATTAGGCGTCTAAGTGAACAAATGGCATAAACTTTCTGGTACAATACTAGTGGTGTTTGCAACTTTTGACAACAAAAGTAGCAACCACTTTGGACAGAGGCTGTACGTGTAAATCAAGCTTGCAACTCTTCCCATTTTTTCCAATTTTATTCGTTTTGATCATCAATTAATATCCTATTAATTAGCTTATTTTAATTTATATTATAGTTCATATAGAAAATAAATAAGTAATTTCTAGTGGACAATCAATTTAAAGCACCCCGTACAGCAATTATCTAACAGACAAGCATGTGTCAAATCAAGTAAACAAAAATTTCAAACGAATAATCATAATCAAAACACTAAATATTCTGATTTTAATAATTTACTTTTTAATTACAAGATTTAAAAAAACTATTAATTATACCCTTGTTAAAAACAATTAAGAGTTATTAAAATTACAAGCTAAACAATAATTGTTGGTGGTTAAACAATGTTAAATTATTTGATTAGTCAATTATATTACACTATTAGCTTAAAAAACTATACTCGGGACAAAAATATTTACAGAAAAATGTTATTTACCTTGTTTTTTACAAGACTTTTTAAGCCACCCTCATAGTATAGAGTTAAAAGAACTCTAGCGGTTTAGACACCAGCCAAAAATTTTTAAGATATTCGATAAGTAATTATTCAAATTAATTGCACTAATATGCGTCAATTGAAATGTTTTATGACAGTAACTTCTATGAAGGAAACTCTATACCTCTTCAATCATCTACAAACCATTTAAAATTTCAAATTTAACACCAGAATCAATCACACCTACACTCTTCGTTTAAAACGTATTTTCCGACCGTTCTTTAAAACCCAGCATCACTTTTACTACAGCCTCGTAGTATAGAGTTAAAAGAACTCTAGCGGTTTAGACACCTGCCAAGAATTTTTAAGATACTCGATAAGTAATTATACAAATTAATTGCACTAATATGCCTCAATTGAAATTTTTATGACAGTAACTTCTATGAAGGAAACTCTATACCTCTTCAATCATCTACAGACCATTTAAAATTTCAAATTTAACACTAAAATCAGTCACACCTACACTGTTCGTTTAAAACTTATTTTCCGACCGTTCGTTAAAACCCAGCATCACTTTTACTACCATAATTAGGCATCTAATTGAACAAATGGCATAAACTTTCTGACATAACACTAGTGGTGTTTGCTACTTTTGACAACAAAAGTAGCAACCACCTTAGACAGAGGCTGTACGTGTGAATCAAGCTTGCAACTCTTCCCATTTTTTCCAATTTTATTCGTTTTAATCAACAATTAATATCCTATTAATTAGCTTATTTTAATTTATATTATAGTTCATATGGAAAATAAATAAGTGATTTCTAGTAGACAATCAATTTAAAGCACCCCGTATAGCAATTATCTAACAGACAAGCATGTGTCAAATCAAGTAAACAAAAATTTCAAACTAATAATCATAATCAAAACATTAAATATTCTGATTTTAATAATTTACTTTTTAATTACAAGATTTAAAAAAACTATTAATTATACCCTTGTTAAAAACAATTAAGAGTTATTAAAATTACAAGCTAAACAATAATTGTTGGTGGTTAAACTCTGTTAAATTATTTGATTAGTCAATTATATTACACTATTAGCTTAAAAAACTATACTCGGGACAAAAATATTTACAGACAAATGTTATTTACCTTGTTTTTTACAAGACTTTTTAAGCCACCCTCATAGTATAGAGTTAAAAGAACTCTAGCGGTTTAGACACCAGCCAAAAATTTTTAAGATACTCGATAAGTAATTATTCAAATTAATTGCACTAATATGCGTCAATTGAAATGTTTTATGACAGTAACTTCTATGAAGGAAACTCTATACCTCTTCAATCATCTACAAACCATTTAAAATTTCAAATTTAACACCAGAATCAGTCACACCTACACTCTTCGTTTAAAACATATTTTCCGACCGTTCGTTAAAATCCAGCATCACTTTTACTACCATAATTAGGCGTCTAATTGAACAAATGGCATAAACTTTCTGGCATAATACTAGTGGTGTTTGCAACTTTTGACAACAAAAGTAGCAACCACCTTGGACAGAGGCTGTACGTGTAAATCAAGCTTGCAACTCTTCCCATTTTTTCCAATTTTATTCGTTTTGATCATCAATTAATATCCTATTAATTAGCTTATTTTAATTTATATTATAGTTCATATAGAAAATAAATAAGTGATTTCTAGTAGACAATCAATTTAAAGCACCCCGTATAGCAATTATCTAACAGACAAGCATGTGTGAAATCAAGTAAACAAAAATTTCAAACTAATAATCATAATCAAAACACTAAATATTCTGATTTTAATAATTTACTTTTTAATTACAAGATTTAATTATACCCTTGTTAAAAACTATTAAGAGTTATTAAAATTACAAGCTAAACAATAATTGTTGGTGGTTAAACTCTGTTAAATTATTTAATTACTCAATTGTATTACACTATTAGCTTAAAAAACTATACTCGGGACAAAAATATTTGCAGAAAAATGTTATTTACCTTGTTTTTTACAAGACTTTTTAAGCCACCCTCGTAGTATAGAGTTAAAAGAACTCTAGCGGTTTAGACACCTGCCAAGAATTTTTAAGATACTCGATAAGTAATTATCCAAATTAATTGCACTAATATGCCTCAATTGAAATGTTTTATGACAGTAACTTCTATGAAGGAAACTCTATACCTCTTCAATCATCTACAAACCATTTAAAATTTCAAATTTAACACCAGAATCAGTCACACCTACACTCTTCGTTTAAAACATATTTTCCGACCGTTCGTTAAAACCCTTTTACTACCATAATTAGGCATCTAATTGAACAAATGGCATAAACTTTCTGGCATAATACTAGTGGTGTTTGCAACTTTTGACAACAAAAGTAGCAACCACCTTGGACAGAGGCTGTACGTGTAAATCAAGCTTGCAACTCTTCCCATTTTTTCCAGTTTTATTCGTTTTGATCATCAATTAATATCCTATTAATTAGCTTATTTTAATTTATATTATAGTTCATATAGAAAATAAATAAGTGATTTCTAGTAGACAATCAATTTAAAGCACCCCGTATAGCAATTATCTAACAGACAAGCAGACAGTGCAATTTTTAAGATACTCGATAAGTAGTTATCTATATTAATTGCACTAATATGCCTCAATTGAAATGTTTTATGACAGAAACTTTTGTGAAGGAAACTCTATACCTCTTCAATCATCTACTGTTATTTATGCCTTGTGGCCGATGTCTTCGAAATCTAGCGCTAGACTTGAGGCCCAACGGCGCAATTTTAAGATTGTTTCTATTTTTTAGATTCTTTAGAAATAGAAAAATATTTTTCTTTTCTTACTCAGAAATACAGTATATTCAAAAATGTTCGAACTGTGCACGAGGCGCTATCTATCGACAAAAAATGAAACTAAGTCGTTTCAACTTCGTTTTGCGCCTCTGGTGAAGTCGAGACAAGTCTGCATCAGTTCAACCGTGTAATGTATGTTTATTATTTATCGTTTTCACCTGTTACCATTATTTGGAAAATGAAAAAACACGCTGCCACTTGTTTTTGTGTTTTACCCAATAAAAATGCCGCCGAGACATTCTAGATATTAGTAGATGTGTGTGAAGAGTTTGCCATGAAGTATGCACAGGTATTTGAATAGTTTTCGAGATTTAAAGGTGATCATAGTTAGAAAACGATGCAAGAGCAGGGTCACCAACAACAAACCGTAACGACAAAAATGTTCATCGCGCATGCTCAATCGCTGTCTGATAATCTAAGTGACAACCAAATCACTCCACGTCAGCATAATTATTGTGCATAATATGTTACGAAAAAAGAAACAGTCCGCTAAATTTTTCCATGTTCATTTACGGATGAGCAGTAGGGACAACGGATCGTGACGTCTGAACGTTTTACTGACGATGACCTGAAATTTTTCCATGGAATTATTACCGGTGAGGACGGTCACGGTGCTTTGAATATAATCTGAGCGCCAAACAGAGATACGAGTCTAACAAAGCACACACGGTAAACATAAAACACAGTTGCGACAGTCCGACTCGACACCTTTGATCTCAAGGGGTTCGAGTTTGTGATGATCACATGACCAGTCGCCATATTGCTATTATGAAGCTCGCGAATTTTTGAAATATTCATTCTTCTTTGAAGAAAAATCCTATTTTGTAGAATAAAAATGAATTTTGATGATTGAAAGGAAGTAAAAAAGAGAAATGTTTTTTTTTAGAAACATTTTTTTATCAAGTTAACAGATATAAAAAAAAACAGCGAAAGAGGCAAAAAATACAAGAAACTTCAACGCTTTTTGCTCGTTATTCGTTTAAATATCTCATTGTTGAATTTATATTTCTTATCTATTAAAGATATTGTTCGTGGCGGATACTACTACTATATAAAAAAATTAAATCCATGTACTGATTTATTCAAACTCATTCGTGCTGGAGAATTACTACTTTTGCATGCCCAGATTGAATTTTGAAAGTTTGGTTAGCGAATTTTAGCAGATAATATAATTTAACTCTAGCAAACATTCTGCCCCGAATTCAGAAAAAAGTACAAGTGGAATAACATGAACCAACACTTAACAATAATAAAACTTTAACTGTTTTACAAATAAAATGTATCTCTAATATGAAAACACAATTATCATAATCTTTATATAACATATGGCATAATAGAAATAAAGAATAGTGAATAAATTACCTTTGAGAGATACCACATATATTTTTACAAGCACTAACCGTACAACAAAAACTCCCTCTTGACATAATTTTTAAAATTATTTTCAATAACGTCAAACGGGTCGTTTACTTATTGAATAATTATTAATAATGAATTTCAGAGCACATTATAAAAAGTATGATAGGGGACGCATTTAAAAAACAGGTCCTAAAAATTTTCTTTATCGTCGCTACTGTGTTTTATATTTTACTGTGGCACAGATCTATGAACGTAAGAGCCTCGAAATCACAGATGATGGCATTATCCATTATGAATTAATCCCACTCCGGCACCATAGAGAGTGTTTTGAAAAAGAGGAGGGCAGCTGGTTTCTGTTGCAGGACAACTCATCGGCCCACACTATTTAGTTACCAGCTTTCTGGCCTGAACTGTCACTGTTATTTACCAATCCATCTTATACGCCAGATCTGACTCTAGTTGATTTTTATGCTTCTGTATATAAAATTCGCCCCGGAAGGGGAACTTTATGTGGTTGAGGCCGCCACTCAATTTAACGTTACCGTTTCTAAATGATATTTCGGTGGACTACTTTGATCGGTCCTTCTAGCGGCTCTACGACAGTTCTGGCTGCTGTATTTAGAGAATAAATGGTCTATGGTTAATTTTGAATAATAAAATTTTGCCTGCACACCTGTATTTCACATCACTTAGGAAATTTTTTGGGTATACTGTGTACACCATATCTACGTATAAGAAATATATATTTTTATAATTGTATGAACTTGAAAGATAACATATCACTCAACTTTATGATAAAATAATATAGATAAATTGAAACAATAATTATGAACTCGTTTAACAAACGAAGTTGGTCAATTTAATTTTGTCTCGTATTTTTAATCCACTTCATCACTATGACAGCTATGACGGTAAAGGTGCTTCTTTTTATTGATAAATGTATTAAAATTTTTGTAGTTTTCGCCGAGTTAATCTAGTCGAGATGGTGTAGTTTATTGATAATTATTTTGAACATCTAAAATATTAGGAAATTACTTAGGTCGTAAAGTGAAATTTTCTCAATAAATACTATTTTCCTAAAAAAAAGGCAGAATAGGATCTAAAATAGAGCCGGTTATTACACCTTAATCCATACTATGACTTACCGCAGATTATTTACTAATAAAAACCCTTTGATGATGTCAAGTCTGGCCTCAAAAACAACACATCTAAAATTAAAATAATGGGGTTTCTGTAGAAAGAGGCAATCAAATACCTTAGATAGGTCACGGAAAACTGCTTCAGCAATCCCACATCTACAGTTGTCGAATGGTCTCATGGGACACATTCAAACCTGATTTTCTTAATTTTGTCACTCCTTGATGCAGCGTCAATTTCAGATTCCGTAAAAACCAAGACACGATTTGTTTTTCGACTTTCGGACTGACTTTGGCTAACGAGCCTCGTTTTGGAAAATCGTCGACATTTTTCGTCTCTTTGAAATGACTTATTTATTTTTTCACAAACGATACCGACTTCTTAATATATTTAGCGGCCGTGGAATGCGTGGGATGTGAACGAAGAAAGGCTGCCTCGAACCGACGCGCAAACAAGTGAGTCACTTTGTATTTTACATGATTTCGACGAAAGTTCGGAATCGACTGATAATTTTACTAAAATGCGTCTTAGACAAAGGTTCCCTCTACATCGCGGACACGTTCTTACTTGACAGACTGTAATAGTAAATAAGTACAAACTCTCCACTAATTTATACACTGTATCACAAAATTGGGAAATGTTGCTAAAATTCAAACTGTTTTGTTTTTATGAGCATCTATAATATTAATAAAATGCAACGTCTCTCTGTCTGTCTGTCTGTCTGTCTGTCTGTCCGTTAATGCGCTTATCACTGGAGAACCACTTATCCTGGCGTTCTCTGGCTAGGTTATAGGCTATATTTTATTACGATAGGTAGCATAAGGAATGAGTAGTGACGTAAAATAATGAACGAAGTCGGAAAAAAGTTTGCCGCTAGCGCGTTCCCTTGCAATACACACCCTAAACCATTAAATATGGAACAATATTATGTAGCAGAGAATATCTACAATCTATAATTTTTTTTAATTCATACATATATGGTCAGGTTATATAATAATAATAATAATCTATATCTATAATATATATAAAATGCACCGTCTCTCTGTCTGTTTGTCTGTCCGTTAGTGCACTTATCCCTCGAGATCCACTTATCCGATTTACGTGATTTTTTAAATTCGTACATATATTCTCTGACCAGGTTATAGATATATATTTTATTACATCTATAATATATATAAAATGCAACGTCTCTCTGTCTGTCTGTCTGTCCGTTAGTGCGCTTATCACTGGAGAGAACCACTTTACGTACTTTTTTGTTAAACATACATATGTTCTCTGGCCAGGTTATAGGATTATTTTATTACGATAGGTGACATAAGGAATAAGCAGTCACGATAATAGTGAATCAAGTCGGAGAAAAGTTTGCCGCTAGCGCGTTCTCTTGCAATACACTGCCTAAAGCATTAAATATGGAACAATATCATGTAGCAAAGAATGTAATATATATAAAATGAAACGTTTTTTCTGTCTGTGTGTCTGTCCGTTAGTGCGCTTATCACTAGAGAACCACTTATCCGATTTACGTGTTTTTTTTTTTAATTCATACATTTGTTCTCTGGCCAGGTTATCTATAATCTTCTATCTAGAATATATATAAAATGCAACATCTCTATGTCTGTCTGTCTACCTGTCTCTCTGCCTGTCTCTCTGTCTGTCTGTACGTTACTGCGCTTATCACTTGAGAACCACTTATCCGATTTACGTGTTTTTATAAATTTATACATATGTTCTATATAATTCCATATAAGCCTAGACAATGGGAGATAAGGTGAGATAATGGGAGATAAATATAAATAATGGGAGATAAGCAGGGATTCTTCTTCTTCTATCTCTTTTAAAGGGTACTATTCTGTATAGGATAATTGGCCCAGCTTCTTGATAAGCAGAGATAAGTCTAGATAATTGGTGTTATGGTGAGATAATGGTTGATAAGGAGAAATAATGGGAGATAAGGAGAAATATTGACAGATAAGTGGAGATAAGCCTAGATAATGGGAGATAATGTGAGATAATGGGAGATAGGGAGAAATAATGGGAGATGAGCAGAGATAAGCCTAGATAATCGAAATTATGTAGAGATAATGGGAGATAAGGAGAAATATTGAGAGATAAGGGGAAATAATGGGAGATATTTTATTACGTTGGGTAACATAAGGAATAAGCAGTGACGATAGTGGTGAATCAAGTCCACGCGAGCGGAGCCGCGGGCCCGGCTAGTCAATAAATAAATAAATAAATAAACTTTTATTTCATGAGACCTGATACAAGGTATGGCAAAAGTCAAGTCAAGTCACAGAATGTAAACATCCTGTGAAAATAAGGATCTAAAAAGCTTTACAGTTGCACGTACTGTAGCTTACATACAAATATTTATAATATAAAGATCCAAAAAGTTATAATTACACGTACTCTAGCTTACATACAAACATTTATAATATAAAGTCCTCAATCTGAAAAAAATCCTGAGTGCTATAAGGGACATTCTGAATTAGCAATCTTGATATTAGTTTCTTATACATACTTAGATTTAAAAATTTAATACTAGTCATCAGATTATTAAAAAGCTTTATGCCGTTGTAATAGGGACTCCTTTCAAATAGAGATAATGTGTGTTCTGGTATAACTAAATTTTTGTTATATCTTGTATCGTAATTATGCATGTCGGCCATGGCTACAAATTTATTCAAATTACTCTTAATATAAATCAGAACCTCCAGTATGTATATAGCAGGCAGAGTGAGTATAGCAAATTTTTTGAAAAGTTCACGGCATGAATGTCTTGATCTGACACCTGCAATATTTCGAACTGCTCTTTTTTGCATTCTAAATGCTCTGAGCATATTAGGGGAAGCACCCCAAAATATTAGGCCATATTTCAATCGAGACACAAAGTGTGTATAGTAATAAGACATTATTGTATTAAAGTTAACGACACTTTTTAATCGAAAAATGGCAAAACACACCGATGAAAGCCTTTTGCATAATTCATTTATATGACATCTCCAATTTAAACTGTTGTCTATATAGACCCCTAACAATTTAGTCTCCGTTACCTGAGCAATAGAATGTCCGGTTACGTCAGTCCTAATCAGAAAACTTTCAACAAATTGGGATGCCCTAGGCACAAAATTTATTAAAATAGTCTTTTCAGCATTAAGACTTAACATATTAATTTTGAACCACTGTTCAAAAACTCTTAACATATTCTGCAGTTTATCTACAGCCAAAGCAGTGGCGTTGTCACAGCATACATAACTGTTATCGTCTGCAAACATGATTAAATTACTTAACGATTTTCGGTAAGCACACGAGCTGTAGGGACATACCTAACGCGCCACAGGAGCTACTCGTGTACGGAAAAAGCGATTCATGTTCGTCTTGAATCGCTGTAAATTGTACTCAGCGGAAAACGAAACCCTGAACGAATCATTGCTTGAAAAGGGTTTTACGAGGAGGGACAAGCTGAACCTCATAAGGATGTGAAATATTAGCTCGACGTGAATTCCTAGCATGCACCATTCTGGGAGGAATTAAGGGGGCTACATCCATCGAACATTTTTCATGAAAGTACTTGTAGAATAGACTCAACTCGCCAACAATTCTCCGATGTACCAAGGAATCAAGGTTAAAGCTCTCTTCTGAATAGAATCCAACAAATTCAGTGTACGTTTGGAATCAGAGCCCCAAATATGGAAACATTCCATCGTTGGTCGCACTTGACCTTTATATAGAATTAACAGTTGTTGTGGAGTGTGTAACGTGGTCATGCTCTAACATATTTGCTCCAAAATTACTGCCTAGCAAATTGAGTGACGATGCTATGGAGTGTCCCGACATAACTATGTTGGATTCAGCAACGTTAACTTTTTTAGAAAAGAACTGGCACCTGAGTTTTTATAGCGTTAAATTATACTTGATTACGATCACCCCAAAATAGAATTTCTTCCAAGACTTTGTTAAGTTGAACGACTTCCTGTTGTCTGCCGATATTTGCATGAGTCGCCGATGTTGGAGCATTCAAAGTGAATGAAGAAATAACCGTGTTGTCACCTGTAAAGCTGTAGATTGGATTCTTGATCGTTTCATACAATCAGAAAGAAATCCGTCGACTGTCACTCGTAAAGAACGCTCTCTGAGGAAACACGAAAACCATAAACAAAACCATTTAAAATTTCAAATTTAACACCAGAATCAGTCACACCCACACTCTTCGTTTAGAACTTATTTTCCGACCGTTCGTTCGTTAAAACCCAGCATAACTTTTACTACCATAATTAGGCATCTAATTGAACAAATGGCATAAACTATCTGACATAACACTAGTAGTGGTTGCTACTTTTGACAACAAAAGTAGCAACCACCTTGGATAGAGGATGTACGTGTGAATCAGGCTTGCAACTCTTCCCATTTTTAGTGCTCCGTACGAAACACTTATAAGATGACTTCGGTGTATGTCTGTCTGTCTGTCTGTCACACCCGATATTCTCCGAAACTATTTGTCATAGAAAATTGAAATTTGGTAATAATATAGGAATTGATGGCCTCATCAAAGCCGTGTAGTTTTGAAAGTCAAATTTTGACTTAAGGGGTTAGTTTTGGGGGGGTGAAATCGGAAGTGAAAAAAAAAATTTTTTTTAGAGGTATAAAACTTTAAGTTGGCAACACTTTTTTAACTGGCGGCCATTTTGTCAGCTGTCAAGTGATTTATGTTTAGTTTGGTTTTGCATTTCAACATGAATAGACTGACGCCTGAACAACGCTTCCAAATTGTGCAAATTTATTTTGAAAATCATGGTTCTGTTCGAAATACGTATCGCGCACTACGTCCATTTTACGGTCAACATAATCGTTCATCAGAGCAATTAATTCGATTAACTATGGAACTTTTTCGCACCACGTTTACTCTACGCATCCACAGAGACGTCGTACAGTGCGTACAGAAGAAGTCATTGCTGCTATAGAGCGTAGCGTAGAGGAAGACCCGAATCAGTCTATCCGCCATCGTGCACAGGAATTGGATATGTGTCCATCCACTTTATGGAAGATCTTGGTTTGCGTGCTTACAAAATCCAACTCGTGCAACAATTGAAGCCACACGATCACCTAGCAAGGCGTAGATTCGCTCAATGGGCCCAAAACAAGATTGCCGTTGACCCCGATTTTCATAAGCGAATTTTGTTTAGCGATGAAGCTCACTTTTGTTTGAATGGATACGTCAATAAACAAAACTGCCGTATTTGGAGTGATGATAATCCTCAAGTGTATGTTGAGACACCGTTACATCCAGAAAAACTGACTGTTTGGTGTGCTTTATGGGCTGGTGGAATCATTGGTCCGTACTTCTTTAAAAACGATGCTGGTCAGAACGTTACAGTCAATGGTGACCGCTATAGAGCCATGATTACTCACTTTTTCGTTCATCAATTGAACAACCATGATGTGCAGGAGCTGTGGTTTTAACAAGATGGCGCAACATGTCACACAGCTCATGCCACAATTGAAGGAAACGTTTGGTAACCGCATAGTTTCACGTTTCGGACCCGTGAATTGGCCTCCAAGATCGTGCAATTTAACGCCGCTAGACTATTTTCTGTGGGGATATGTGAAGTCCCTAGTCTACGCCGATAAGCCCGAAACGATTGACCACTTGGAGGACAACATTCGCCGCGTTATTGCCGATATACGGCCACAAATGTTGGAAAAAGTCATCGAAAATTGAACCTCCAGATTTGACTACGTCCGAGCCAGCCGTGGCGGTCATATGCCAGAAGTCATATTTAAATTATAATGCCAGAAGATTATCTTTCGAATAAAGTAAATTTCATGTCAATTTAAAAAATTCATCTTTGTTTTATTCCATTTCAAAGTTCTATGCCTCTATAAAAAACACCCTTTAGGTCATCGAGTGTGGTGTCAAATTGTGAAAACACGAGTAAAATATATATATATATATATATATATATATAATGTAATACTTGCTCACACTTTTCTTTGTTTTATTTTTAAAAAATCGCGAAAAATCGCTGTCCCCCCACCTTATCTCGAAAAGTAATGATCAAAAAATTTTGAAAAAATTCTGGAATATTCTCCAGGGGGTGTAAATTGAACGAAAATTATCACGGGTGCATTACCTTTAATAATTTATCTGGTATATAAAAAAACAAAAATTTCAAGGTCATCAATTTTCAGAGAAGATTGGAAACAAACTTTGTTGAAAACTCATTTGCGGTGTGCTTTGTGTAGTCACTGATCATTTTATACCACCGTAACATCATTTTTTATTTTAAAAGCAATCAACGTACGGAACACTAATTGTGCAAGTTCAACTTGCACTTGACCGGTTATTTCCAATTTTATTAGTTTTGATCAACAATAATATCCTATTAATTTGCTTTTTCTAATTTATGCTATATTTCATATAGAAAATAAATAAGTGATTTCTAGTAGACAATCAATTTAAAGCATCCCGCATAGCAATTATCTAACAGGCAAGCGTGTGTCAAATCAAGTAAACAAAAATTTCAGACTAATAATCATAATCAAAACATCAAATATTCTGATTTTAATAATTTACTTTTTAATTACAAGATTTAAAAAAACCTATTAATTATACCCTTGTTAAAAACAATTAAGAGTTATTAAAATTACAAGCTAAACAATAATTGTTGGTGGTTAAACTCTGTTAAATTATTTAATTAGTCAATTATATTACACTATTAGCTTAAAAAAACTATACTCGGGACAAAAATATTTGCGCCATAATTATTTCTTTAAGAGAATTGGACGGGATTTTTTTAATACTGCGCTCCGATTATCCAGCAGTTTACCAAATATATAACAATAATTTTTGTACCAAAATGATGCCCACTCAAGCGTCTTTATCATAAGACTTTTTTTCCTGCTGATTCTTCTCGTCATTTTAAATATCCCTATTTCCAGAGTGATCGTCCTCTTTACGCCTACCTAGTGACGTCCATTAAAATATATTTTTTGACCAATTGAGTCATATCAATTCTGTTCTCATCGTCTTCATTATATGGTACATATTTCTAATTTCATATCTTTCTTAACACCCCAACACTTGGTCAAAGATACTCCCTTATAACTCTGCCTTAACATTTTCACGTTCACTTGTTGCCCATATCTACCACCACTTTTCTATCAATTTTTAGTATATTTTTTGCTTGTCACTGACATTTTTACATTGCCAAACTGGGTTGAATGCTCTAACAACATTTTTCTGTGTATTATTTTCTTACTTCTTACCTTCCTATATCATCAATCAATCATCTTTCAAAATACCGATCCACCTGTTTTAAGTGGCAATCTTCATCCGATAGAACTTTAAATCTAGTTACAGAATTCATAACTGGATATTCTGTTTTCTGAGTACTATCTTGAAAACTTGCTTTTTTTTCTGATACAACTTTTTTAACACCGTTACAGAAAATATACCCACCACTGTTCTTCTTCTTGATGTGCCTTATCTTTGAGGACGTGGGCCATCTTTTGAGGACGTTGGCCTTTGTCCATCTAAGTTTATCTATTGCATCCCTGAATATATGTCAGATTTGTCCACTGCTGTAAGTTTTTTAACCAGGAGTTATTTTTTTGGTTTGTCATAATGAGGCTAAATTATGTGCTTTTTCTTTCTTTAACATCTGTTATTAATTTTTTTTCCCATCCCCGTTTGTAGTATGTCCTATCCAAGGAGCGCCCAACATTCGGCGGTAACATCTCCAGTGACTCTATTCTCTGTTGTGTTATTTCTGTGATTGTTGCAGCTTTTATGCCATATGACATGACCGAGATTCCGTAGCATCTTAGCGTTCTTGTTTTTAAGTTTAGTCTGTAGTTACATATTTCAATAGAGCGGTCCCAGTCTTCACCAATTACACTACCTAAGTACGTTATTTCTGATATTCCTGTGTTTGTTGGTGTATTTTAATGTTTATGTTTGTATTGGGGTTTTTACTGACCACCGTTGTTTCGCTAGTTTTCAGTTTCATGTCATATCCTTTTTTGGAAATCTATAAAACACAGATAAATCAGAGTTCACCTACATCTTTCAATCAGAACGCGGATGGATAATAATTCGTTCCTTGTTCTGAATCCGTTCTTAAATCCAAATTGTGTTTGTCCAGTACGTGCATCTAGTTTTTTGTATTTTCTTTGGTGGATTATTTTAAGGAAGAGTTTCAAGATGTGGTTCATTCGACATATATATCCATATTCCTCTCATCTTCTAGGGTTATTCTTTTTTGATATTGGTATGAAAATTGCTATCAATCATGAGGTAGCTTGCCTGAATTATATACTCTGTTGAAGAGGTCGTGTATAATGTCTATATTATCTTTAAGAAATATTTTGATGATTTCTGTACGTGCAGATCTTCACCTACTGCTTTTTATTGTTTTATATGGCACACTTATAAGATCACTTCGGTGTCTGTCCGACACACACCCGATTTTCTCCAAAACTATTTGACACAGAAAATTAAAATTTGGCACTGATATAGGAATTGATGGCCTCATCAGAGCCGTGTAGTTTTGAAAGTTAAGGGGTTTTGGGAGGTAAAATCGGAAGTGAAAAATTTTTTTTTTACCAGATCCAGTTCAAAAATATATGCAATGTAATACTTGCGCACACTTTTCTTTGTATTATTTTTAAAAATTGCGAAAAACCGCTGTCTCCCCCTTATCTCGAAAAGCACTAACTAAAAAGTTTTGAAAAATTCTGGAATATTCTCCACAGGGTGTAGATTGAACGAAAATTATCACGAGTGGATTATCTTTAATAATTTATCTGGTATATAAAAAGCAATAATTTCAAGGTCATCAGTTTTCAGAAGATCGGAAAGAACCTTTGCTGAAAACTCATTTGGAGTGTTTTTGGTGAAGTCATCGATCATTTTATGGTATACTTCCGTAACAGAAATGTTTATTTTCAAAGCAATCAACGTCGGGAACACTAATTGCGCAATTCTAACTTACACTTTACCGGTTATTTTTTTTTCTTTATTTTTAAGGTGTTTGCTGCAGTTAATATTTTGACCGACAATGCGTTACTAGATGCAATTAAACGTGAGTAACGTATTCCATAAAAACCTTTAAGAAGAATTCTAGCCACATTTTCTAACTATGAAACGAAAAACATCACGTTAAATAATTTTAGGGTCTAATGATTAGAAGCAAATATAGTAATGGGAAGTAAATGGAAGATAGTGTGTAGAATTCATCAGAAGATGTGCTAGTAAAATAGGATATGTTTGAAGTTCTTACGGCTTCGAGCAATTTCTGCTTCCTGTTTAGTAACGGTCATTTATTGGTCAAGTCTATTATAATTTTTTCGTCTGTTTTACTACTTAACTTTCAAGTGAAGTAAGCGAAGCCTATTTCTTAGGTTTTTATCAACTTAAATATAATTTTATAATATAAATATCAAAGTGGGGCATCTATTGAGTAAGGAAGTACAAATAAACGTCGGAATAAGGCAAGTCCCTTTATCTTCAACCTCGTCATGGACAAAATACTGGAGAATCTTCCAAAATCTAGAGGATACAAAATAAACAACACACACTTCCACATAATCTGCTACGCCGATGATGCAGTCCTCATTTCCGATTCTGAGGACAACCTTCAGAAGATCTTTTATGCCTTCAATTTGGAAGCGAAAAAACTAAAGATGATTTTCAACACAACCAAGACAAAATGTATGGTACCTTCAAAAGAATTTTAATCACCTGGAAGCAATGATAACAAGCTACGTAGACTTAAACAGGAAAGTAAAACAACAGTCTATGAAGGCTTCACTAAGAGCAGGTTGTTTGACGGATATAGTATGGAAAAATAAACACCTTACAGTGGAAAGTAAAATAAGAATATACAAGACAACAGTAAGACCCATCCTCACATATGCTGTAGAAACAAGAGCTGACACATGTAAAACAGCACAAATGATCAGGACAACAGAAATGAAGGTGATTAGGAACATACATGGAAAAATTATCCACGACAGAATCCGCAACAAAGATCTACAAGAACTAAGTAAGATCCAAAAAATATCCAAATGGACCAAAACTAGAAGAAAACAATGGAATAAACACGTAGATCGGATGGACGACAATAGACTGGTAAAAAGGGCCAAACTCAATAAACCCTGTAGTAGAAGAACTAGGAGCAGACCTGCGAAAAAGTAGAAGGAATGCTGGACGTCCACATCGGAAGAGGCCTAAAGGGGATAAAACAGGCAGTATGCCTACTTACACTACCGTCAGAAAGTATTTGCCTACCTAGTTATTTCATTCCCAAGAAAACAAAAACCCATACTTTTTTATAATTAATGAATTAATATTTATTTTCACATTATTTACAGTCTAGAAAATCAGAAAAATATTCATGATTTTCCAGGATTTTTCTCATATATGTGACCTCCTTTGTTTTTAATTACCGCTTTACAGAGTTTCGGCATTCTGTCCAGTCGTTTCTTCAGAGTTTCTTCAGTTATTTTAACCCATTCTGTTTGTAAAAGTTCCCACAAATAATTTTCTGATGTTGGATTGAGTTTTCGAACACACCTGTCCAAATGATCCCACAGCAGTTCGTTGAGGTTCAAGTCGGGTGATTGTGGAGTGGATTCATCACTTCCAGGATGTCATCGGATTTCCAGTGGTCCAAAAGTTTTCTAATTTGTTTAGCAGAATGTTTAGGGTCGTTGTCATGCTAAAAAATAAATTTCCCCTGAAAAATATCTCTTCCAGAAGGAAGCATTTGAGTTAGCAAAATTTCTTGATACTGAACTTTTCGCATGATTCCTTCTATCCTAAAGATATTTCCAACTTTACCGTTGCCAAAATAACCCCAAACCATTACTGAACCTCCACCATGTTTTACTGTAGGCAACTGACAACATCCTCTCTTCAGCTGATCGCCGCACGTAAACTCGTCGATTTGAACCGAAAATTTCGAATTTAGATTCGTCGCTTCAAAGGACGGAATTCCATCGTCCTGATGTCCAATTTTCATGTTCTCGGGCCCATTCTAATCGTTTACGTTTATTCACTTGCCTAAGAAGTGGTTTCCTCACTGCAACTCTCCCGTGTAGTCCACCTTCTGCTAACCTGTTCTTCACGGTTGTCACGCTGATGGGGATGGGCCGCTCCAGGTTTACTTGAGCCGTGATTTCTGGTGCGGTTAGGCGGCGATTACGTCTGCTGGACATTGCTGTGGCTCTGTCTTCAGCGGGAGTCGTTTTTCGAGGCCTTCTTGAACGTTTTTGGTTGGAATTCCATATTCCGTAGAAAATTTTTTTTACGTTGTAGTCCACTGTTCTCCTTGGCACCCGCATATCACTCACGATTTATCGACTCGAGTGACTATTTTGATGTCTCGCAATTATCAGAGCCCAATTTTCCACGGAAACTTGTTTCATTTTTGGCATTTCCACAAAACAATTTAGCCTCTATTAATGACAAAGTACTGTTTGCGAATGGTTAATTTCCAAAAGGGCAATGGTATTTATAGTATAGTTTTAATCATAAAATGTCACTAGGAAATGCCATAATCCCTAAAAACTTGAAATGAGTTCGTACTTCAACTGGAATTCTCAGAAATCGCCTCAAAACGATTATCATGCAAAACTTGGAAATTTCTTCTAATTCGCTTTTAATTTCTGATTTCACCAAAAAAGCTTATCTAAACAATTTTATGATGGACACTTGTTAAAAAGAATTAAATTTACCTAATATAATAAAAGGGTTTAATTAGGTATTAAATTATGGCAGCTACATTGAAATTTCTAGGTGGGAAAATACTTTCTGACGGTAGTGTACATAGAAAAAACTATCCACGACAGAATCGGCAACAAAGATCTACAAGAGCTAAGTAAGACCCAAAAAATATCCAAATGGACCAGAACTAAAAGAAAACAATGGAATAAACACGTAGATCGGATGGACGACAACAGACTGGTAAAAAGGGCCAAACTCGATAAACCCTGCGGTAGAAGAACAAGGGGCAGACCTCCGAAAAGGTGGAAGGAATGCTGGACGTCTACATCGGAAGAGGCCTAATGGAGATAAAACAGGCAGTATGCCTACTTATATGACACACCATATAAAAAAGAAGACGAAGAAGAAGAACTTCTTTATAAATAAAATTAAATTTTACGTTCAAGCGAAGTAGTTCATTGCCTCGTCGTTAATGACATTAGTAATGAAATCATTTCAATACCTGATATTCTAAAAATTATCTAATTTCCTCTAGTGAAAGTGTTTTTTTTGCTACTTTATTTTAATTAGGTAAATAAGTTTTTATTAAATGAATCTCAATTATAGTATTTTTAGGTTAACGTGACAATAATTAAGTGGAGTTTTGATGATAAAAATAACTTAAAATTTTTTTATTGAAAAAGTTCAGTTTTATAAATGCGCATAAGAATATACAACTCCAAATGGAATTATCCAGTCATAGCATACATCTTCTGAAGAAGTCCAAGTGAAGCTTTTATTTCGGGATTTTCTTTTTTTCGGTATCAGAAATATCGTGTCAAAAGTTCATTGCGAAATCCTGCCGGCAAAAAAAAATTAACGAAGTTCAAACATCGCGAAAATCAGTTTTTCTCAAATATCTCGTGAACTATTAGCTTTACGCGAATTTTGGTTATTACGACATTTATTCACCATCAAAATCTGCATAAAAAAGGTCCTATACAAAATTTACGTGTGTTTAATAGTTCTCGAGATATGATGATAGTAAACTAGGAAAGGACAAAGTAACCTGTGTGTAGGAAAGGAGGAAACATCGGTTCTCCAGATAGAAGACCACATTCAAATCAGACCATGCACAGGATATACATATCTGGGTACAAAAATTACAAGCAACGCACGGACTGAACCAGAAATTGAACACTGTATTGTACAGGGGAAGAAGGTCATTGGGTGTCTAAACTCGATTCTGTGGGGAAAACTTATATCAAAACAAAACAAAAAACTCTTGTATAACCCTATTTTAAGGAGTATAGTACTCTACGGCAGTGAAGCATGGCAAATGAGTCAAACTATACAGCGGAAACTACGAGTATTGGAGATGGACTACTGGCGCAGATCGGCAGGAAAATTACGCCGTGACAGATTCCCAAACAAAACGATTCTAGAAATAATGGAAGTGGAGGAGGATATATTACAAGGAATTGAAAGGAAACAACTAGAATGGTATGGTCACGTGGAGAGAATGAGCGACGAAAGACTCCCGAAGCTGATCAAAAACTAGTCACCACGGGAAAAGAGAAAAAGAGGGCGCCCAAAAACAACATGGATAGAAGGAATAGAAAGAAGTGTGTCAGCGAGGAATCTAAGCACCGGAAAATAGAGAGGACTGGAGAAAAGGAACCAAAAGGCGTACAACGCTATAAAGAATGGATGATGATGATGAGGAGATATGATGCTGAGAAATTTTGAAGAATGGCGCCTACTCCACTAGACGTTTACGTATAGTGGTGTATAAAGACAATATGACGATTCTTTATGTTGTCTATGTGGTGCAGGCACCGCAGAGTAAATATAACACGTAGGCTGAAAAGTTTATGGTCAAAAAATCCATATGATTTTTAAGAAGTACCAGCCTTCAAACGATACGTGTCAAAATTTCATGACATTTCGACGATTAGTGTACAAGTTACAGTTGTTTTAGTGATGCTACTTTTGATATTTTCAAAATAATGGAAAAAATCGAATCGAACATTGTTTTTTGATGGGAAAAAATACCGTTCAAGCAAGGCACTGGCTTGATAAGTGTTGTGGGGACTCTGCCCTGGAAAATTACTCATCATTTATTAGTATGCTGAATTTAACCGCTATCGTACAGACACAAATTATGCTGAACGCTCTGGACGCGCAAATGAGGTGGTTACATCGGAAAATATCAACAAAAATCACAAAATTGTTTTGGATGAGCGTAAAGTGAAATTGCGTGAGATAGATGACACTCTAAAGATAGCAAAAGAACGTGTTGTCATATTTTGCATGAACATTTGGGCATGAGAAAGCTCTGTTCGAAATGGGTACCGCGTTTGCTTCCAGTGGACCAAAAACAACAACGTGTTGATGATTCTGAGCGCTGTTTGGATAGGGATAAGCGCAATAAAAAGAATTTTTTCATGCGATATGTGACAATGGTTGAAACATGGATCCACCACTACACATCGGAATCAAATCGGCAGTTAGCTGAGTGGACAGCATTCCGTGAAAGTCGCCCGAAGCGACCAAAGACTCAACAGTCGGCTGGGAAGGTTTTGGCCTCTGTATTTTGGGATGCGCAGGGAATAGTTTTTATCGACTATGCTGAGAAGGGAAAAACTATCAATAGCGAATATTATATAAAGTTATAGGTGCGTTTGAAGGCAGAAATCGCAAAGAAACGGCCCCAACCAAAGTCATTGGTTACGATGGCAAAATTGCATGAATTGAAGTTCGAATTGCTTCCTCATCAACCGTATTCTCCAGATTTGGCCCCCAGCGACTATTATCTATTCGCAGACCTCAAAAAAATGCTCACGGGAAAGAGATTTGGCTCCAATGAAGCTGTTTTGAAGGCAAAGACAAATCCTTCTACAAGAAAGATATAGAAATGTTAGAAAAGCGTTGGACTAATTGTATCGCTCTGGAAGAAGACTATATTGATGAATAAAGTCGAATTTTGCAAAAAAAAATGTGTTTTAAGGAGCTAGAGCAAAAACTTTTCAGCCTATTTGTTATTATTTATAGTTAGTAAATTACGACGTACATAATTGATATTTTTATATCATTTGAACTACAATGTGTCATATAAAAAAATTTGAAGTAAAAAACAAATTGCTAAACATTGCATATCAAACTACAACCATTCGAAAATAATTTTTTAAAAATAATCTCATCTTAACATCAACCGTTATGCTTCCGGCTTCTAAGCGAGCGTTAAAATTAGTGATGACTGACTACACAGCATATCACTTCCGTCGTCTCTACTATTTCTTACCGGATATTGTTTTCTAATTATTTCAGGGAGCAAGGATTATCGCTGCAAAACTTTGTTTTCAGATATCCTCTGTTTTCAGATATCCTCGCAACAAAAACCTCCTCGGAATCATTTAGGGCTACGCGGATTAATGTAGTCGTGTCCACATTTATCGGCAGAACTGTGCTTCATGTTGGTAAATATTAAAGGGCGTTCAAACGCCTGTTCAACGAAGTTTGTTTCAAGTCCTGAATAACCTCATTCATTATCATCGCATCTGTTTTCAGTAGTATTTTAGTATTCATAGAAATCTTTGTACTTTTAGTTAATAATAATGCCCGTTTTTGTAACAAGTTTTTATCTTCCCTAAATGGAAAACAACACACTGGTGCCTTTCTTAAAGCTATTTCTGAGGTAGTTCCCTCCTTAATTTGTTTTAGATCCCGATCTGTCTGTTTATCGAACTTTTAGAGCGATAACTCTCCAACGAAATAAAGTGTCAATTTCAGACTGGGTGCATATATAATACTACGCTATTTGGGTGATATCGCTTAAGGGGAAGGGAGTGAGTGTAGATTTTAGTAAAGTTTTAATTGTAATATGTTAATTTTTCCTGGTTCTTTGCTGAGATAATAAACAAATTTTGTACATAAATATTTATAGTAACATATGTCGTTGAAGGAGTGGGGGAGGAAATTAAAGGGGTTGTTTCAGATATATTTTGTTATAGTCTGTCAAGTGAGAATGTGACTACTCGTATTCTTGAAGAAATGTGTTTCGAGAACATTTTTTGCCATCAATGGATTCTTTATATGCTAACAAAGGCGCAATTACCTTAGTAAGTCGTCTGATCGCCTCCTGCATCAATAATCGCCTGGCATCTTCGAGTCATGCTGTCGACGAGATTTTCTGCTTACTCTGCAGATTTTTCGAATCTGGTGAGACGACTGAGTCAAAGTCCTCAGAGTCTTTCCTCTGAGCTTTCTCTTTACAAAAGATCAAACATTTTTAATAGGGTTGGCGTCCGGCGATTGTGAGGGCCAGTCTACTATCTTATTGTGGGGCCAGGGCAACTTCGCGACGTGATTTTCGCCGAGAAAAGGTTTCTTCAACGCGCTTTGGAATTTGACATCATGAGCACGAAGATATTGTCGAATGGTATCATGTGTCACATTCAAACCCGATTTTCGTAATTTTGCCGCTCCTTGACGCAGCGCCTATTTCGAGTCCCGTGAAAAGAAATACACAATTCTTTTTTCGACTTTCGAAATGATGCATATCGAGCCACGATTTGGCAAGTCATCGATGCTTTTCGTCTCGTTAAAATGATTTATCCACTTCTTCAGAAACGATGCCGACTTTTTAATATATTTAACGGTCGAGGAATGTGTCATTTTAGGCCCCTGTAAATCGAACAAAGAAAGACTGCCTCGAACCGACGCACAAACAAGTGACTCATTTTGGATTTCACGTGATTTCGACGAAAGTTCGGAATCGACTGATTCTTTTACTAAAATGCGTCGTAGACCAGGATTGCCTGTACCGATTTTTTGGTGAATCGCTAGAATTGCATCTACCAAAAATCAATTATCGCAGACACATTCTTACTTGACAGGCTGTATATATGCTCCTCAGTTCTTTTAAAATCGAGGAATCCAAAAATTAGGTTGTTTTTTATCCTTTTCTTCATTTTTATATAGTATTTCCCTAATAAATTTATGGAAAAAGCCAAAAATTGTATTTTTTTTAATATTACTTATTACACAAATATTTTTATAGGTTATATTTTACTAGAAAGAAAAAAGAAAGCCACATACCCTAATAAATATTAGAATTACCACGGTATCCTTGGTTATATGAGTACTTAAATATGTACTACGATTGTTGCACTCAACGATATGTAAACAAAAGTAGTTAAAATCTGACAAAGTTTCTTGCAAATCTACCTGTTGATATTACCACACAGCAAAAAATACATATTTATTGGGATTAAATTTCAAACCAGTACAAATACATGCGAATATTCACTTCGTGTCTATTTCTAACTTAGAAGTTTGCGGTTTCATATAACCACAATTATTTTTATCTAAAATTAAATCAAACACCAAACATGATTTAAATATGATATGCTTGCTAATGATTACATTTGTATGAATTTGTACAAAGCGAAATTAATACTATTTTAGTCGTTCTGATATCGCGGTGGAACTACGATGTGTTCGGTAAAAAGGTTTAAATTTAGAATATTTATAGCAGGAAAATAAAGTGACAAATGAAAAAAAAAAATATTATTCTATATCAAACTACAGTCCTTAAAATCTTATTTCTTAAAAGTAATGTTATCTAAATAAACTATTATAAGGGAACCGTAAAAGTATTGTTTAATGCCCAGCACCTGGTTTTTGTAAGCGCTGTCATTTGTTGCCGGATATTTTCCTCTAATTTTTCCAGAAAGCGAGAATTATTACTGTAAGCTTTAACTTGGGGATATGTTCAATTAACTCCACAAATCTGTTCATATTAACTGTTGTTATGCTCTTACCCTCAACGCAGTACAGGACAATTATTCTTCATGGCAATATTTCAGCGCATTCTTATATTCACCGATGGAATTACCCGTAACATAGCTGGCATTATTTTCACTTGCAAATTGTCTGATGAAATATCGCAACATGTTTTTAAATTGATTGTTGCATCCAATATTCTACCAGAGAGGGCCATCAGTTCCCATCATGCTTTCTAGTTAATGAGAGTGGTTTAATTGATAAAACCTAACCTCAAACTACGAGGCTCTTTTTAAGTCATCTAACTAGCTATACACTACAGAAATACACTTGGTTCAGTGTTTTCCGACTTGTTTTATCCAAAAAAAAACCTTTTTTTTCTTTGTGCCTTAAAAACAACGCTACAGCGCCTTTCAACACATTATTAGGCTTCTGAGGTGTTTCTTCAGATGTCTGAACATAAAAAGTCTGATTAAGGATCTCGGGTCGATGTTGTAATGCGGCGAATTCTGCGAGCTTTCTTGCCATTGCAGTTGTTGTGTAACCGTGTGTTCCGTTTTCCATGAATTCGTACGCTTTTCTCTAAAGGCTTGCTTCAGATTAATTATTTTTCCTTCTTCTTCTTAAGAAGGTGCCGTGCAGATTTCTGTGTAGGCGTCTGTATCAAACTTCTCTCATCAGATGAGTCTGTTTAAAGCCGTAATCTAGAGTACCTGAAAATCATTTATTCCTATCCACTGGCGGATATTGCTTAACTATGACAGTCTTTTTAGTTCTATTCCCCTTTTGCCTTAAATTTTACCCTGAAAAATTAAGCGTTAAAAGCTTAAACAATGTGACCCAAGTAAGAAATCTTTCTCCTTTGTATGTGTTCGAATAATTCACGATCTTCTAGATTGGCTTTTTTTGATTACCTCGTCATTTCTTACTCTATTAACCCAAAATATTCTCATCATTCTTCTTAGCATTCACATTTCAAAGGCCTCTAGTTTGTTAATGGACTAGATTCTTCATGTTTCAATACCGTACAATAGAATGGACCAAACATAGCAGTTAGCCATCCGGTACCTGAGTTGTAGGCTGAGATTTTTGTTCTAAATACAAATAAAAGTGTGCACAAGATCATACATATTTTTGGCTTGTGTATTTACAAGCTTGCATTTGGCATCCCACTCGATGACCTGTTAAATTTTTTTTCCACTTCTGATTTCACCCCCCCCCCCCAAAAAAAATACCCCCTAAAACCAAATTGTGATTTTCAGAACTACGGGCTCTGATTGGGCCATCAATTCCTATATTTGTGCCAAATTTCAACTTTCTATGTTAAATAGTTTTGCAGAAAATCGAGTGTGACAGACGGACAGACACCGAAGTTATCCCATAAGTACGTAACACTAAAAAACGTATATTAATAATAACAAATATTAAACGGTTTTTTGTTCTGGCAATTCTAAAAAGAAATCAGCAGATGACATATATATTGTATATACCGAGTGTCCCAGTATTCCGTGTACATAGAGTTACTGTGGATTTCTGAGATGAAAATATGACCATTTAACCCAACTTACCTTAGTCCAAAAATTCGTAACTTTTGAGCTACAGTGTGCCAAAGTTATACTTTTATTTTAGTTTTTTCTTGAGTAGCTTTCTTAAAAATTGTACTATTTGTACAAGATTCGGTGCTAAGGGGTTTTCTGAGATGAAAAATCGAAATCAGCTAACAGTTTTGTTGCAAATTGTAGGGGGCGGCACTTATTGCACTGTATATCCTTTTAAATTGTCACAACTTTTTTATACCACTCTGTATGGTATTTTTAATTAAATATTTCCTCCTTTTCCTGTCTAAAAAAGCTCTTTTGGTAAATGTTTCTGAAACAATGGGATGTTTGTTTCCATTTTTTAATTCCATTGTCAAATTCGCAAATGCGCTGCTTCACAAGCTTGGTATATATATATATATATATATATATATATATATATATATATATATATATATATATATATATATATATACACGAGGCTGGTTTGAAAAGTCGGTGCAAAAATAAAAACTACTTATGTGTTTGGGGTAAACCTTTTTTATTTTTCGACATAGTCTCCTTTTAGGCTTATACACTTCGTCCAACGATGTTCTAGTTTGTTGATCCCTTCCGAATAATAGGATTTGTCCAAGTCTGCAAAATATCCATTAGTGTCTGCAATCACCTCCTCGTTTGAATAAAATCTTTGTCCCGCCAGCCATTTCTTCAAATTGGGGAACAAATAGTAGTCCGAGGAAGCCAAGTCTGGAGAATAGGGGGGATGTGAAACGAGTTGGATTCCTATTTCCATTAATTTTGCGACCACAACTGCTGAGGTGTGTGCTGGTGCGTTGTTGTGATGGAAAAGGACTTTCTTGTGGGCCAGTCGCGGGCGTTTTTCTTGCAGCTCGGTTTTCAAACGGTCCAATAACGATGAATAATATTCACCTGTAATAGTTTTACCCTTTTCCAGATAGTCGATGAGGATTATCCCTTGCGAATCCCAAAAGAGAGTCGCCATAACCTTTCCGGCCGAAGGAACGGTCTTCGCCTTTTTTGGTGCAGGTTCCTCCTTGGTAACCCATTGTTTAGATTGTTGTTTGGTCTCAGGAGTATAGTAATGTATCCATGTTTCATCCACAGTGACGAAACGACGCTTAAAGTCCTCCGGATTCTTCTAGAACAGCTGCAAACCATCCTTGCAACACTTCACACGATTCCGTTTTGGTCAAGCGGATAGCTTTCTCATGTCCAAATGTTTATGCAAAATATTATGTACCCGTTCAGTCGAGATGCCCACAGCACTAGCAATCTCACGCACCTTAACTCTTCTGTCATCCATCACCATATCATGGATTTGATCAATGATTTCTGGAGTCGTAACCTCCACAGGCCGTCCAGAACGTTCAGCGTCACTTGTGCCCATATGGCCAGTCCGAAAATTTTGAAACTACTTATAAACTGTTCTAATCGAAGGTGCAGAGTCACCATAATGTTTATCAAGCTTCTCTTTAGTCTCCTGAGGCGTTTTGCCTTTCATAAAGTATATATATATGTATATATATATATATATATATATATATATATATATATATATATATATATATATATATATATATATATATATATATATATATATATAATCCCCAACTCGTAATGGAGAATGTAATAAATTCGGATTATTTCGTGGAGTCACAAGGTCTTAATTCCAAAAGATGAATATTTTCAAATAACACTAAAAATTTCGTTGTTAAGGATTAGAAGAACGTCATGATGACTAACAAGTCTTTTCTTGGGTACCTTTGATTTCTTTTGACAACTTTCACACAAATTTAAGTAAATCATTACTGCTTCGGTAGTAATATTTTTGTAATTTTTTTTGAAATTCTTTTAACATTCTGTTTCTACCACCATGGCCTATTGATAAATGGGCCTCATGAATTATGGTAAAAATTTCTTCAAAGTACACGTAAAATCTAACATTGGAGCTGTCTTTACTTACGGGAAAGATAAGTTTTTCAATATTGTCTACTTTCATTACATTGTATCTTTTTAGTCTTTGATAATCTTCCGGTTTTTTCCCACTACTTTTGTTTTTACTATTATTCACTTTTATTAATAAGTCGTCATATCTTTCTTTCGTCAGAAAAGCGCTGTTTGCTTTCTTAATGTTTATAACATTAACTAATACGAGAGCGTAGCGAAAAAGACCGCCAGTAACGAACAGTCTACGAACCCGCGTTACTTAGCAATGGCATACGTCATGACAGAAGCCGTGCAGCTGCGCGAACTGAACGAATTTTGGTAAAGTTATGGACTTTTATTACATTCCCCATTACGAGTTGGGGATTTTATAAAATAACCGGTAAATTTGATAAATATTCAATAATTGATCACATTTACCAAGTTTAGTGGTGATTATGAATAATCAACGGTAATTATACATAATCACCGGATTACTCACATTATATATATATATATATATATATATATATATATATATATATATATATATATATATATATATATATATATATATTATATATAACAAAGACAGGAGTAGTCGAGACTGACTAGTTAAGAAAAATATATTCTCAATTTAGTGGGGCTGCAGTCTATATTTAAATATTTATGGCCTTGGGTAGTGAAACAACCTTTTTTGTTAGTCGAGCTTTCGAATTTATATTTATTTCTTCTTCAGGACATCTGGAAAGACAAAATTTTCTTTCTTCTTTATACTGTTAAGTGAAAAATTACTTTTTTAAGTACATTCATATGGTTGAAAAAACAAAAAAAGGACGATGGCATGAGAAAAAAGAAAAATGATAGATTTATCAAAGTGTTTTTTTTATAACAAAACAAGCAGTCATTTGCACAGAGGGATATACTGTTGTTAACTACATAAATGGAAAAATACAAAACGGCCAAAATGGCTGGCCTTGGTACCCTCTGCTAATCCCGTAAACCAGTAAATTAACAAAAAATTATTAATTTTTGGCGGTAAAGATGGAGTGTGATAGACCGATATAACTTTATCACACTCCATCTTTACCGCCAAAAAATGATAATTTTTTATTAATTGACTGGTTTACGGGATTAGCAGAGAGTACCAAGGCCAGCCATTTTGGCCGTTTTGTCTTTTTCCATTTAATTATGACGTTATGTAGTTAATAGTATATTGGGGAATATCCCTCTGTGCAAATGACTGCTTGTTTTGTTAAAAAAAAAACACTTTGGTAAGTCAATCATTTTTTTTCTCATGCCATCTTTCTTTTTTTGTTTTTTCAACCATATGAATGTACTTAAAAAGATAATTTTTCGCCTAACAGTATAAAGAAAAAAGAAAATTTTGTTTTTCCAGATGTCCTGAAGAAGAAATAAATATAATTTCGAAAGCTCGACTAACAAAAAAGGTTGTTTCACTACCCAAGGCCATAAATATTTAAATATAGACTGCAGCCCCACTAAATTGAGATATATATATATATATATATATATATATATATATATATATATATATATATATATATATATATATATATATATTATATATTATATTTATATATATATATATATATATATATATATATATATATATATATATATATATATATATATATATATATTTATGTATATATATATATATATATATATATATATATATATATATATATATATATATATATATATATTTATAATTTGCTTGGCTGTATTCTTTTTTCAGTGTTTATTATATGGTGCAATATCGTACAAACAAATATTGGCAAATAGATTTGAAAATAAACGCTTCTGTATTGTTTTATGTTTAAATATCATTGAATTACAACGATTGCATTATAAAAATAGGGAATTGCATTATCTATTAACTTATTAGGAAACAAATAAAGGGTATTAAGTTTAACACATTAATATGGATGCATATGAACCTATACAGTCTCTGGCCAAATTATTAGACGCACTGTATTTTTTTTAGTAATTTTATGTTTCTTAAGAGTTTTTATGCAATAATGGTATATTTAAACTACAATATTATTGATTTTTATTTAAAAGAATTGTTGTAGACTACATATTTGTATTTATTTTTAACATATGGCAACACTGTGTTGACAAAGTGATACATGAACGTAAATAAGTACAAACCTGTATCAGTCGCGATCGAAATCGAGTCAGGTACGGACGTGTTTCTGTGGCTTTATGGACTGTGATTGTTTGTTTAACAGTTTTATACTACTCAGTTATTAGTTTATTTTGTATGCAGTGTTTTAAAAAAATAATTGGACTATTTTCATTATGGGTAGAAAAGGCGATCTTTCACCACGTAAAAAAGCTGAAGTGAAGGCCCTTGTGATTGCGAAAACATTTACAAACCGAGAAATATCACGAAGATTGGAGGTTTCTGAAGCTAGTGTACTACGCATAAAAAAGAAAATTGAGTCAGGGAAGGAATTAAGCCCGAAAAGAAAGAAAAGATGCGGTAGAAAACCAATTTTCACTCCACGGTCAGAGAGATGTTTGAAGAAAATTTGTGTAGAAAACAGATTTGCTACCACAAAGGTAATAAAATCACAACTCCAGGATGCTAGCGTAAATGCTTCTGAGCGCACTGTTCAAAGAAAATTGAAAGAATTAGATTTTAAGGCCTGTCGCCCCGCCAGGAAGCCCAAGTTAACAGCTGCAATGAAAGCAAAGCGCCTGAAGTGGGCCAAACAATGGCAAGACAAAGATGTGGACTTCTGGAGATCGGTAAGATACAGCAATTTAATCAATAATTGATACATTATTATGATTTTCAGTTAAATAAAGCAAATAAACATGGAAGTTTATATATTTTTCCTATTTTTGACAGGTCTGCTTGAGTGACGAAAGCACATTCGAAATTTTGCAGAATAAAGCTCAGTATGTGCGTCGTCGTCATGGAGAAAAGTTTCATCCTGATTGTGTCGTCCCGACGGTTAAACATCCCACCAAAGTGATGATTTGGTCAGTCATCAGCGGCAAGGGCACTGGACGTCTGTACGTCGTCAAAGGAATAATGAGGCAAGATCAGTACAAAGAAGTATTACAAAATCGGTTGATTCCGCAGCTCAGAGAATGGTTTCCAAATGGGGAACCATTTACTTTCATGCAAGATGGAGCTCCCTGCCACACTGGTCGGTCTGTTAAAGCTTTTTTGGCAGAAAAAAATATCCCTCTGTTGGATTGGCCCTGATATGAACCCCATTGAAAATGTGTGGGAGCTGATGAAAAGAGAAGTGGCTAAAGATGTGATTACCAACAAAACCCAGCTCCTAGAAAAGATTATTCATGTGTGGAATCATCATCCTCAAATGCAGGAGACAGTACAATCTTGCATTGATAGCATGCCGCGCAGAATTAAAGCTTTGATAGCGGCTAAAGGTGGCTCAACTAAATATTGACTTTTACTAACATTAATTTCACTTTTCTTTAAAACTTAATAAACTTATGCTTTTCTAAATTAATGCTGTTTTATTTATGTCAAATAAATAGGTAATTGATTGGATAATATAAAAATAAAAAACAAATCAATTTAAAATAATAAAACGGTACAATATCACTCGGTAATTAATATTTTACATGAAATCTTGCAGTGCGTCTAATAATTTGGCCAGGGACTGTATACAGAACTGGATAGAAAAATTAAAAATGAAATCAGAATAGCAAAGGAAGAGTGGATAAGGTAAGAGTGTGAGGGAATAGAAGAATATGCAAGAGAGTATGGCAATTTTATAAAGCATAAAAACTGAAAGAGGTAGCGGGATTGAACAAAAGGAGGAGTACTTGTCATCTTCTGGGCGAAAGAGGAACACACCTATAATAGATAAATCAGAGAGATTGAAAGACCTACTATTGAAAAACAAGATTGTTATAGTGGCTGAGAAATCACAATAGATGAAGTGGAAAGGGCAATAACTCAAATGAAAGCTAACAAAATAGCAGACCCTGATGGAGTTCACTTTGATAATTATACCGAAGAATGCATCTGCAAAGACTTGTGACGACTACAGGATCACAGGATCATTAGTTTACCATTTCTCCCGTTGAAACTCTTTCTCAAAATTATCCAAAACAAAATTTATAGTCGCTGTGAAAAACATATATTCAGATCTCAATTTGGTTTCAGAAATGCTGTTGGTACACGAGAAGCGCTCCTCTGTATCCAGGTATTATTCCAATTATTATGGTATACGCCTGTTTTATAGATTATCAAAAAGCGCTCGATAATGTAAAACACTCTATATCTAAATCTTAAGCGACATGGGAATGGATGAGGAACATTTGAAGCTCATTAGTAATCTTTAGTGGAATCAGAGTGCAACAATTAGCGTGGAGGATAGCTGTTTGGAGGAGATATTGATTGGGCTAGGTGTCCGACAGGGATGCATTTTGTTACCCCCCTACGATTTAATATTCATTCTGAAGCCATATTTAGTGAGGCTCTCGAGAATGTAAATGCTGGAATAACCGTCAATGGAGAAAGCATAAATAACATCAGGTAAGCAGACGACACTGTCGTTTTCGCAAACTCTTTGCAAGGTCTGCAACAACTCTTAAATAATGTGGCGATCAGCCGTCAAGAATACGGACTTCGGATGAATACAAAGAAAACCAAATATATGGTAATTAGTAAGGCCAATATTAACCCTTATTCTTAGAATATACAAAAATAGAACAAGTAAAAAAAGAACATTTATTTAGGTACAGTTGTTACTGATCAGCGGCATCACTCTATATAAATCAAAGCCCGTATACAAAAAGCAAGATCAGCTTTCCACAAACTAAGCCCTCTCTTTAAAAGCCACCATCTCAAATTCGAGACAAAAATTAGACTCTATCGTTGTTACATGTTCACAGTATTACTACACAGGGTAGAAAGTTGGATAAGAACTGAAGCAGCCGATAAAAGGATTTATGCTTTTGAGATGTCTACGTATAGCTCATGTCACAAATGAACAACAAAGGATGAAAAAAGACACAGGAATCGCGACGAACATCAAAATACATAAATTGGAATATGTTGGGCATATTACGCGTAACCGACAAAAGATATGGGCTGTTTCAGTTAGTATTACAGGGGACAGTCGTTAGAAAGACAAATGTCGGCAGAAAGAGAATTTCATGGCTTAAAAATTTAAGGAGTTGGTTTTTCACATCAACAACTGGTCTCTTTCGAGCGCTGATGATTGCCAACATCCAGCACGAATAGGCACTCGAAGAACAAGTATTTCTTTTTGCGCACTCCTGACCTTGAACTTCTTTACACGAATATCCAACATTCATAAAAATTGAAATGTGTTATTACCGGAAAACTATCCATTCAAACTTACTTTTTCTGTTTTTACTGTTTAAATTTCCAGGCATTTGCTATATTGAAAATTCCTATAATGCTAACCTAAAACAGAGAAAAATTTTGTAAAATATTCAAACGATAACACACAGAACATTAGTCTAATCGAAAATACGCAATCCTCTGTATTGAATTATTATCTTTAAATGATATGAATACATTTTTGGAAATGAAGAATCCATTTCCTCACGTTAACGCATATTATTTAATTTATATCGTTTCATTGCCAAAATATGAATTAAAAAAACTATTGTAATATATATTTTAAATAACTCAAATTCCCTTTGATTGTTATCAAAAAAAGGAATCAGAGAAAACAATTTACCTATTGATGTCTTTAAAAAAAATGCTCAATAAAGAAAAGATTCTTGTAATGATGCTAGCACCTTACACTACATAGCACTGCGTTGCTAGCTCAAAACAAAAGTTTATGTTTCAAATTCTAAAGTCCAAATAAGGCAAAAGGTCACAGATCACAAAATAATAGTCAGTACGGAATTAAAACAATGAAACGTAAAATAAAATTAAACATAAAGATGCAAAGGTTTTGATCATTAACATAAAACAATAAAAAATAAATTATAGGCAGTTTTTTGAACCAGAAAAACAATTTCAGAAAAAACCGAAAACAATGCCTCTATGTCATAGAGGGAGTTTTACAACACCACCACTTACACCCTACTCCTGAAAGTTTTGGCTGCGAAGTATTTTATTTGTACTGGCAGCCTAACTATCCAGTAGTTCGATGTATTTTTAAGTTTCTTAAGCCTCCACATCGGTACAGAGGACCGATCTTATGAGGTTCGATCACATCGAACTTCATAACAATAACACGGAGACTGTACATAAGTAAACCTCGGCAAACATCAATAAAACACTTAAAAGAGTTTTCATGTTACTAGTTTACAATATTTCAGGGAAAAACCTTTATCTTTGCAACATGGTTTACGACGCAAACACAACGTATTGTCTTCTACAACTGACTTGGTTTGGTATCTCTCTACAACTTACCTGTAAAAATACCTCCCTCTCGTGCCCCTCATTGTGGTGCAATAATTTTTTAAACTACGGAGTTCATTTTCATCTATGTTAAAATTTATCAAAAATAAGTATTATGGTAGATTTTCAATTAACTATAGGAATCAACTTTTCAATATCAAAAACCATTTTTTTTTAATATCCTGTATATATATATATATATATATATATATATATATATATATATATATATATATATATATATATATATATATATAAATTGGGTAATCTGTTATCCACCGTACTTCAATTAGATGCGTGTTTGATTATCGGGAATCGGTGTGAGCTGTAAATAATACTCATTTCTTTAATACTTAATATTTCGTTATAATTCGATAACTTCTTCAGGAGTAACTATAATATTAATACACGGATGAAATATATTAAAAACAATGAAATTTTTCGTATAGATACTAAAATGTTGAAATATAAAACAAATAAATATAAACAAACGAATAAATAAACAAAACAACGGACGAAAATGCCAGTTAGTCCTCGAATCAAAAAATGTTGAGTTTCGATTTCGAGGACTAACTCGCATTTTCGTACGTTGTTTTATTTATTTATTCATTAATTCGTATTTACTTGACGAACATTGTTTTTAATATATCTAATCCGTGTATTAATATTGTAGTAACTTCCGAAGAAGTTATCAAACGATAACGAAATATTGAGTACTAAAAAAGAAAAGGGTTTTATTTACAGTCCAGACCGATTCCCGATAATCAGACACGCATATATATATATATATATATATATATATATATATATATATATATATATATATATATATATATATATATATATATATACATATATATAATATATATGTATATATATATATATATATATATATATATATATATATATATATATATACACATACTAGCCGGGCCCGCGGCTCCTCTCGCGTGGACTTGATTCACTACTATCGTCACTGCTTATTCCTTATGTTACCCAACGTAATAAAATATCTCCCATTATTTCTCCTTATTACCCATTATCTCATCACAACTCCCATTATCTTGATCTATCTCTGCTTATCTCCCATTATTTCTCCTTATCTCCCATTATTTATACTTATCTCCCATTATCTTCCCTTATCTCCCATTATCGAGGCTTATCTCCACTGATCTCCCATTATTTCTCCTTATCTCTCATTATCTCACCTTATCTCCCATTATCTAGGCTTATATCGAATTATATAGAACATATGTATAAATTTATAAAAACACGTAAATCGGATAAGTGGTTCTCAAGTGATAAGCGCACTAACAGACAGGCAGAGAGACAGGCAGACAGACAGATAGAGAGACGTTGCATTTTATATATATTCTAGATAGAAGATTATAGATAACCTGGCCATTAAAAAAAAAACACGTAAATCGGATAAGTGGTTCTCGAGTGATAAGCGCACTAACGGACAGACAGACAGACAGAGAGACGTTGCATTTTATATCTATTATATTCTTTGCTACATGATATTGTTCCATATTTAATGCTTTAAGCAGTGTATTGCAAGAGAACGCGCTAGCGGCAAACTTTTTCTCCGACTTGATTCACTATTATCGTCACTGCTTGTTCCTTATGTCACCTAACGTAATAAAATATATCCTATAACCTGGCCAGAGAACATATCTATATTTAAAAAAAAAAGCACGTAAATCGGATAAGTGGTTCTTCAGTGATAAGCGCACTAACGGACAGACAGAGAGACGTTACTTTTTATATATATTACAGATATTCCTTGCTACATGATATTGTTCCATATTTAATGGTCTAGCATGTTTAAAAAAAAAAGCACGTAAATCGGATAAGTGGTTCTCTAGTGATAAGCGCACTAACGGACAGACAGACAGACAGACAGAGATATGTTGCATTTTATATATATTATAGATATAGATTATTATTGTTATGTAACCTGGCCAAAGAATATATGTAAGAATTTAAAAAAAGACACGTAAATCGGATAAGTGGTTCTTCAGTGATAAGGTAATGGACAGACAGACAGAGAGACATTGCATTTTTCTTTGTTATAGATTATAGATATTCTCTGCTACATAATATTGTTCCATATTTAATGGTTTAGGCTGTGTATTGCAAAAGAACGCGTTGGCGGCAAACTTTTTTTCCGACTTCAACCACTATTATCGTCACTGCTTATTTCTTATGCTACCTATCATAATAAAATATAGCCTATCTGGCCGGAGAACATATGTATGTTTTAAAAAAAAGTACGTAAATCGGATAAGTGGTTCTCCAGTGATAAGCGCCCTATCGGATAGACAGACAGAGATACGTTTCATTTTATATATATTATAGATGTAATAAAATATATATCTATAACCTGGTCAGAGAACATATGTATGAATTTTAAAAATCACGTAAATCGGATAAGTGGTTCTCGAGGTATAAGCGCACTAACGGCCAGACAGACAGACAGAGAGACGTTGCATTTTATATATTATAGATATAGATTATTATTATTATTATTATATAACCAGGCCAAAGAATATATGTATGAATTTAAAAAAAGACACGTAAATCGGCTAAATGGTTCTCGCGTGATAAACGCAGTATAGGACAGACAGAGAGATTGCATTTTATATATATTATAGATTTTAGATATTCTCTGTTACATAATATTATTCCATATTTAATGGTTTAGACTTTGCTTTGCAAGGGAACGCGCTAGCGGCAAACTTTTTTCCGACTTCATTCACTATTATCGTCACTGCTCATTCCTTATGCTACCTATCGTAATAAAATATATCCTATAACCTGGCCAGAGAACATATGTATGTTTTAAAAAAAAAAGTACGTAAATCGGATAAGTGGTTCTTCAGTGATAAGCGCACTAACGGACAGACAGACAGAGAGACGTTGCATTTTATATATATTATATATATATATATATATATATATATATATATATATATATATATATATATATATATATATATATATATATATATATATATATATATATATATATATACAAGTACGCGTTTACAGTTTATTAACGTTTTGGCAATATGTTGTCATCATCAGAATGAAGATATCTTATCTTGCACAATTTTTTAAAGAATATCATGATAGTAAAGAAATACTCCTTTTTTTTACGATACCCAGCTGAACAGGATAATCTACTATACATAAGAGTTGTGTATAAAAATCCAACAATCAATCATCAAACAAAAATATATATATATATATATATATATATATATATATATATATATATATACATGTATATATATATATATATATATATATATATATATATATATATATATATATATATATATATAGCTTAAATGATGTAGTCGCTATAAGAAAAGACTAACTGGTCTCAGTGCCTCTTTATTTATTTGGAAAAAACAACTTATTGAAATTAAATTAGTAAAGAGTCTTCTAAAAAAGTATGAATTACTTTTTGTCGTAAATATGCCTTACTTAATTAACAATAAATAATTAATTAAATTATATGCGGTTTTAATGTCACAGCTTAAATGATGCAAAATTCAATATACCAAAATTATTAGAGAAAACAAACTGTAGAATTTGAAATAAGCCTGCTAATATTTGGTCGGGCCTCCCTCATTATCGATAACGGCTTGTAATCTTCTGGACATTGATTCAACTATCTTTCTGGTATACTCCTAGGAAATAGTGTTCCATGCTTCAGTAATTTTTACTTTTAATCCAGTTTTATTTGATATTGGGGCACTATTTACTTTATTTTTTAATGTCAGCCACAAATTTACAATTACATTTAAGTCTTGTGACTGGGCTGGTGTTTTAATAACATTTGGACAGTTATAAAGCAACCAACTGCGGACTCGAAATGACGTGTGCTTTGGATCATTGTCGTGATAGAACCGATAATTGTTTTCAATATCTAATTTTTGGGCACTAGCGACGAGATGCTGCCTTAGTATATCCAAGTACACATATTGGTTCATATTCCCTTCGACGAAATGCATGTTTACCTCCACCGTGCTTTACCGTAGCTTTCATATTTTTCAATTTTAATTCTTCGTTAGGCTTTCTCCACACTGATATTTTTCCATCGGACCCAAATAAGTTTATTTTGGTCTCATCAGCAAATAATACTGAATTCCAGAAATTCAAGTCTTTATTGATATGCTCTCTGGCAAATTCCAATCTCACGCGTCTATTTCTTTGGCTAATGAAAGGCTTATTTCTAGCAATTCGACCATGTAAATTATTATTTCGCAAGATCCGTCGAACTGTTTCGGGGTTACACCTTTTTCCAAACTGTCTTTCCACCTCGGCGCACAATTTTGGCCCACTTTTTTTTGGATTATTTGATACCTCTCTTAAAATCCATCTTTCTTCAAGTTCATTGAAGATCTTATTTGGAGCCAACCTTGACTTATTTTCGACTCTATTTTCATTCCGGTAACGTTCAATGATATGCTGAACAGTTGACGGACATTTATTTACCATTTTGGCTATGTCTCTTTGGCTGTATCCATTCCTGTAATAAGTAATAATAAAATTTCTCTCAGAAATTGTAGTTCGACGACCCATTCTTAAACAATTTCGTTTTATTGAATGAAAAAATGTCAGACTAAACAAAAAACAATTGCACTGAGAAATCAAAGCAACGCCGCCTTCGTAAATTTCAAAATGCGATAAGTTTTGACCCCTGTTGTTATTTTGCATCATTTAAGCTGTGACGTTAAAATTGCATATGATTTGATTAATTATTTATTGTTAATTAAGTATGGCATATGTAAGACAAAAAGTAATTCATACTTTTTTAGAAGATTCTTTACTAATTTAATTTCAATAAGTTGTTTTTTTCCAAATAAATAAATAGGCACTGAGACCAGTTAGTCTTTTCTTATAGCGACTGCATCATTTAAGCTGTGAGTCACTGTATATATATATATATATATATATATATATATATATATATATATATATATATATATATATATATTACAATAGAGGTGTTTACGGATGGTGGCATGAAATACATTAAAATTCCGGGTTTCCATCCGTTCGTCTAAAAATAATTTTACACGACGATTCGCCAAAATCTTACTTGACATTTTCAAGTGCTCTTGCTGCTGCTGCTACTCGATACTGTGATTTTGCTGCTGGTGCTCTGGAAGCTAACTCAAGTTAGTAGCAGCAGCAGCAAGAGCACTCGAAAATGCCAAATGAGATTTTGGCGAAACATCGTGCCAATTCATTGTTAGACGAACGGATTAAAACCCGGAATTTTAATGTATTTTATATATATATATATATATATATATATATATATATATATATATATATATATATATATATATATATTTAACTGTCTATAAAAATATACATATTACTAAAGGTTAAAATCTTGAATGCAGTCATCATATTATCCTAGGCCAGCTACCATTATCCTCGAGGCCTGCGCTATTGAGAAAAGTAAATTGAAAAAATACTAAATTATGTAGTTTGGTGTAGTTTAAATAATGGTAAATAAACTCATCGGTCTGATAAACGCCTTTCAGTCAATATTCAACATCGGTACACCATAATCGAATTAACAGGAGTGTCAGGAACTTACAAATGTATGCAAAAATCTAAAAAAAAAAACATTAGCAGAAAACTGAAAGCTATAACATTTAAAATAGGGCACAAACATTACCTTGTTTCTACGGCAAATAATACAATTCTTAACCTTAACATTGTCAAAGATGTGTTTACGCAAAAACTAAGTCCATGCCACACATATTATTATAACAAAAGTAACTATACATGTTTGCTTTTAAAATTAGTAGATAACGAAATGCCATATAATTATAAAGTGTATATTTAAAAAATTATCGTATTGTAGTTTGATCTCCCATTATTGTTTTGTTAACCTTCTTATGTTATTTATTTTTGTTATCAGCTTAATAAGTGGCTTATGATCTTATTCGTTTTAAAGATTAGAACCGAATATTTGCTTGTTTGTCGTGGTGTACGAAAAATTTTAACTGTATTACGAAGTTATCTTTCTCGGGATGGCAAAAATGAACTTATTTTTTTATTATAGCGTTAGGAGAATTAAAATTATGCGAGGTAAGTGCTTGCTGTAGAATATGACAAAGAAACATACCAAATAATTTTACTAGAAAACTCCCACAGGTTACATAAGCTATAGGTATAATTCTCCTGGATTTATTTTTTGTCGATTGAAAAAGTAATACAATAATGACATTTTGCCGAACATCTTACGGACTTCTTGTGAGCTCGTTTCCAAAACTGACTTCTTCGGAATCTAGCAGGAAACAGTTTCTTTCTAGAATCCGAGTCAGTTTCGGAACAAGCTCTGAAAAAGCCGGAGGATGGTCGGCGAAACGTCTGCATCAATTTTTCAATCGACACAGGAAAATCCAGAAGAATATTATACCTATAAACATACAAAAGCTGTAGAGAATATTTTTTTTCGATTTCAACCATCCTATTACAATGTATGTTTTTGACTTAATTTTTAGTTCTAAAGTCTTTTTCAAGAGTTTAACCGGTTTTGTTGATTCTTTCAAAGTTTGAAAAGCCCTGGAGGAGAAAGTATTCTAGAATTTAAAAACTATGAACTACAATTGAAAAACTAATTATTTTTAACTGTAATTACTTAAAAATTTTACCTCTAGATTAACTAAAAAGTTTTCAAATTAAGCTGAGACTAGTTGCTATGGATTCTAAACCTTTTAGTTGCCCAGTTGACATTTAATAGTTTTTTGGATTTTAAGGGGCCATGCCAGTGTAACTACTTAAAAATATTTTTCTAGAATTTTTTAAAATAAAACTACTGCATCAACTGTTGGGTACATATTTATTTTGTTTACAAATACACACACATTTTTTCCGACCAAAATATTGGAATTGACGGGACTTATGCTCTAGTAACGCGACAGATGAAAAAAAAAAACTAGCTCCACTGATGCAATCATTGGCACCTCCAGATTACCTGAAATTAAAAAAAAAAAACGATCATTAAAATAGATATAACTTTCCGTACCATCAACCATGAATTTTAGAAAATATTGAAAATTATAAGAATGGCGACGTTTAGAAAAAAAAGTGTTTTTTGCATGCCATTGACATTTTTGGTCCAATCAAAAAATCCATGGTTTATGATAGGACAAAACATGCCCTTAACATGCAAAAAAAAAATTAAGTTGATACAATAAATTATTTTCGAGTTACAGCGGCAGCAAACTTAAAAAATGCAGTTTTGAGAAAAACACGTTTAAAGAATGATCTCTTACCACGTACCTATCTTTGTAACTATTTTGAGTTCGCTGGAGTATTAGATGTTTAATTTTCACTTACGTGATGACGTCACGGCATTGGAATTTTAATACCTGCTCCGGTTCGCGTTACGCCTCCAAAAACGAGTTTATGGCCCCCGAGCAGCTGTGTCTGGCGACAGCTGTATTTTCAAAAATAAACATAGGCCGACTTTAATACTTCGACCTCTTATTCTATACATATAGAAGCGTCGAAATATATATAAAAAAATGTTATCACACTGGTATAGCTCTTTAATATAACATAAGGGACTACAAATTGTATCAGCGACTAGTAAAACCCTAAAATTTAGGTTTTCGCCAGCCAGATATACAATTTGTTGTTTCTTACCGCGATATTACGCTAGTAATGCAATAAGCACTGCACTATTTTCGCGTTTGTCGATCCTAGCTTGGCTGATGAGCAATGATACTGCGAAACACGTCCCGAGATGGATTAACAGTTAAAAGAACATTGGGTTACTGCTGAAATATGAACTTTGTTCATTCGTAGTATTTGAATCTGAATTTTTGTGCCATTTTTTCGGTTCAAACATAATTGAGAATAAAATTTTCTGGTCTTTTGTTGCTCGTCAGAGTAACTTTAATGTACCTACGTGTACTTTTATTATTTTAAATCCACGATTCTCAAAATAATGTTTAAAAAATTATCGACTCTTCATTCTCTTGTAAGTTAGAATGACAAAAATTTTCTTAGATAAATTAACGCAGTACACTTGCTTGAGTGTTTTCAAGACGCTTCAGTCACTCAGAAAAATAATGTTTATCTCAGTTGTAAACAACAATCATTAAAGGCTTTTATCACACTATTTACAAATACCCATTTTTTTTTTAATCTCGGAAAAGAAAAAGTTAGGTGGAGCCAAATCTGGTGAGTATGGTAAATGAAGAATAAAATCATCCAATTTCCGAATTGAAACTTCTGATTTGGGTGTCGGTGAATTATGGTCATGAAAAAAAAAGTTCTCCTTGGACAAATGTCGACCCTTTTTTTTCTATCCCTTTTCCAAACGTTGTAATATTCCGGAATGATATTCTCCTCTAAGAGATTTACCTTTTCTAAATAGTCAAAAAGAATTTTCCCATGAGAAGTCCAATAAGCCGTGGCTCTCACCCTACCAGTCACCACGTTTTTTATAGTTGTCTGCTCCAAATGCTACTTTGTTTTCGCAATGTAGTGGTGGACCTGGACCACCTCCTCCTTTGTTGCAGTTCTTAGTTCTTCAGAAAGTCCCTCGTTGAAAATACTTACTCTCTCTCACGTTTGTACTCAGCTGATCCGGCATTGGCACTTGTAAGGGAAATCTCCAGACCCTTCATTTAATTCAGCTTCGGTTTTCTTTGAAACTTTTTCTTTCAAATCCAGGAATTATATATTTGTGTTTTTTTTTCTCTGCCATCCATCGGGCAAGTATTGCATTGCATCGTCCCAATTGATCAGGTCGGAATCTTTTGAATTTAATCTCGTACACACTTTCGAAATATGACCTGATTTATTCTTTTATTATGAAAAGAAAGTCCTTTTTTCTTAGAACCTAGAGTTTTAATTTAACTAAGCGTTAAATTTTATTAAAGAAATATGTTTACTTTTTCTAATTGTAATATATATGTAAACAAATAAATATATACATATTATGTACTCTTAGTTTGCCCCATTTAGTCTAGGTCATGAGTTTAAATTTAAATTATATTTTCGGATCAGCAAGGTTAGATTGGACAAAAACTAGTAATTTCATTTTAATTATCGTCCTTTTTGCCTCCGTTCGAGAACTCTATTAAGTAATTTTTAGTGTTCCATGCGGAACACTTATAAAATGACTTCGGTGTCTGTCCGTCTGTCATACCCGATTTTTTCCGAAACTATTTGTCATAGAAATTTGAAATTTGGTAATAATATAGGAATTGACGGCCTCATCAGAGCCATCTAGTTTTGAAAGTTAAATTTTTACTTAAGGGGTTAGTTTTTGGGGGTGAAATCGGAAGGTCATCGAGTGTGGTGTTAAATGAAAGCTTGTGAAAACACGAGTAATATATATATATATATATATATATATATATATATATATGTGTATGTATATATATAATGTAATACTTGCGCGCACTTTTCTTTGTATTATTTTTAAAAAATCGCGAAAAATCGCTGTCCACCCGCCTTATCTCGGAAAGTACTTATCAAAAAATTTTGAAAAAATTCTGGAATATTCTCCACGGGGTGTAGATTGAACGATAATTATCACGAGTGCATTTAATAATTTATCTGGTATATAAAAAAAAAATTCAAGGTCATCAGTTTTCAGTAAAGATTTGAAACATACTTTGTTGAAAACTCATTTGGGGTGTGTTTTGTGAAGTCACTGATCATTTTATACCTCCGTAATAAAAAATTTTATTCTAAAAGCAATCAACGTACGGAACACAAATTGCGCAAGTTCAACTTGCACTTGACCGGTTATTTTTGTTATATTATTGGTTGTATTTATTTAAGTTTTGTGATATTACGGATAATATTGTACAAATAAATAAATACGTATATTAATAACCAAATCAATGTGTTAAATTCACAGACGTTTTGTATATATAGACGAATTATGCCAATTATGAAATCGTTTCTCATCAAATTCACAAATTTTAATGAGTGGAGTAAAGCCACGCAGAAAATAGTAGACTAAATTGTAACCCTATCATATGAAAATAGTTACCTTATATTGCGTCCATGTAACACCATACAGAAAGCTATATGGTGTTGCATGGACACAGTAAAACTGGTGTTTTGTAGTACAAGTCCCCTTGGATACCATACCGGTGTTGTCACTTATAAATGGTCGAAAAAGTATTGAGCTTTTTCTCGTTAGTTAGCTGTAGTGTTACGTATTTCAGGTAATAAAAGTCGCATTGGATCATACTTAACGTTAGTTAAAAACTGACATTTGATAGTAGTGGACATATAAAAAGTATTTGAAATCATTTATTCAGATTTAATTTGGAGCGCCTTGAAGATGAATTAAATTTCTGCAAAAGTTCGCTACATTTTACAATGTTACTTCGATAAAGGCACAAATGCTGCGTAGGCCTATAAAGAAATCTGTGCCGTTTATGGTCAAGGTATGTTATTAAAACTAATAGCCAGAAGATGGTTCAGTCGCTTTCGTTCTAGAAATCTTAAAAATGCTCGTCGCACTGATCGACCAGTGACAAGAAAAATTGATAGAATTTTGGCAAAAGTTGAAAAGTAACTAGCCATGATATCGTCAAGGACCTGAACTTCGATCACCAAATAGTTTTAAACCATTTGGAAAAAGCTGGCTACAAAAAGAAAATTGATGTTTGTATGTCAAATAATTTGTCGCTACAGAAATTACTCTGTCAAATGTCCATCTGCGAATCTCTACAGAAACATAATGAAATCATGCCGTTTTTGAAGTTGTTGATCACTGGCAATGAAAAGCGGATCACGTACGATAATAATATGCGAAAAAGATCGTGGACGAAAAAGAATGAGGCTCCACAAACGATGGCGAAGCCCGTATTGACGCCAAAAAAGGTGATTCTGTGGGTTTGATGGAATTGGAAGGGAATCGTGCATCATAAGCTGCTTCAGGCTAGTAAAACTATAAATTCTGTATGGTACTGTCACAAATTGACTATATTGAAGCAAGCGATTGAAAGAAATCGGTCAGAACATGACAGCGCTAGATGGCACACATCTTTGATGACTCTGCAAAAATTGAGAGAGCTTGACTGGGATGTTTTAATGCTGCTACCGTATAACCCAGACTTTGCACCGTCAGACCACCAGTCATTTAGGTCTCTGCAGAACTCCCTGAATGATGTTAAGTTAGTTTGAAAAGAGGCCTGTGAAAACCACTTGTCACAGTTTTTTGCCCAGAAAGCACAGAAATTCTACAGTGATGACGTTGCCATAAAAATGGTTAAAGAACATCGAATTTTTTTTTGTTAAGTCTTTGTTAGAAAAAAGACCGTGGGTGAAATTAACTTTTTATACAAATAAGGAAAAGAAAGAAGAAATCTTGAATAGGCATATGATTCTATACCACAAAGTAAACTTTGGAAAACTCTGACTGAACTAAACATGAATACCCATCTGATAGCTCTTATAACAACAATATATCCTATGTAAAAAGAGGAAAACAATTAACAACACCGATATTAATAACCAAGGGACTCCGCCAAGGATGTAGTCTATCACCAATACTATTTAATCTCTACGTAGGACTAGCATTAAGGGAATGGAAAAGAAAATGTATAAGAATGGGTATACCAATAAATGAAAACTATCTCTTTACACTAAGTTTTGCAGATGATCAAATACTTATGGCGCAGGATTCATTCGATCTGGAATTTATGCTGAAGAGGCTCTACACCGAATACCAGAATTGGGGACTGCAAGTAAGCCTACAGAAAACAGAGTATCTGGTAGTCAATAGTGGGACACAATTTCAAGTTCTCATAAATGATGATATACTTTTAAAACAAGTCGAAAAATTTAAATACCTTGGGCCACTGTAGATCGAAAAGGGCTAGGAGAAGGAGAAATAAAACACAGAATTCAAAATAGCAGAACAGTAATAGGCTGTCTCAACTCGCTATGGCGGGATAAAAACATATCCAAAAAGACAAAGAAAAGAATAGGCCAATCAATGGTGGAGTCAGTTCTCTGTTATAGAAGTGAGATCTGGGTGGTAAGCACAGATTACAAGCGGTAGAAATGGATTACACTGGTCAACACAAGTCTTGTTTCCTTTATTTTTTTTCTGTTATTGGGTATTTCTATGGCCCTGACTATGAAAAAAATACTGGGAGATTGCTAACAGCTTTACCTTTTGAAATATACAGTTTTATTATTTTGCCAAAAAAATACAAAAAATAATACATTATGTTAACAAAATTTCTATTGAACACTAGCAAATGATCTTTTATAAGATTTCTTTGAATGAACGACTTTAGGTAGATCTCGTTGCAAACTCCAGCAGTAGTCGGCCATCATATGTGAGTCCCACCGCCCCTGATAATGCTCTTCCATTGTCCGAAGATCCTGATGAAATCTTTCACCCTGCTCCTCACTAAAATCACCCAGATTTTGTAGAAATCGGTCTAAATGCGAGTGCAGGAAGTGGATTTTTATGCTTATGTTGCACCCTAGCTCTTGCAAGTTCGATAGCATGCACTCAACAAGCTCGACATGGTCGTCAGATTTCTTTTTGCCTAGGAAGCTACTCATAACCAAAACAAATGAATTCCAAGCTTTGGATTCGACTTCAGTCATTGATTTGACAAAATTAGGATCTTTCACGATTTGCGTAATCTGTGGCCCATCAAAAATACCAGCTTTCAATTTTTCTGAACTTAATCCTGGAAACTTGCGTGAAAGAAAATTAAAACATTCGCCACTTTTGTCAAGCGCCTTCACAAACTGTTTCATTATGCCGAGTTTAATATGAAGTGGTGGAAGTATGATGCGGTCTCGGCTAACTAAAGGCACGTTTATAACATTTTTTGTACCAACTTTTAGCTCTTCCCGCACTGGCCAAACTTTTTGTGACCAATGGTGTTGTTTGTCACGACTATCCCATAGACACATGAAACAAGGGAACTTTGTGTACCCCCCTTGTTGACCTAAAAGAAAGTTAACCATTTTCAGATCAACACAAATGATACTTAATTTTTTCCATAACCTTAGAAACATTTACGTATTCTTCTTTTAAAGTCGTCGAATATGCAATAGGTATAGATCCGTACTTGTTACCGTTATGAAGCAAAACACACTTTAAACTTCTTTAGCTCCTGTCTATGAAAAGAGGCCAATCACTAGGTTGGTACTGTTTTAATCCCATCTGCTGCAAAATACCACCAACATCGTTACAAAAAACTAAATCCTTCTCTTGAGAAAAATACGGTAACAGATTTTTTTTTTTTTTTTTTTTTTTTCTCGGGTACGATAAAATGTAATGTTGGTTTCCGGAGTAAGCAAATTTTTTTCTTTTAAACGAGATGCTAAAATTTCAGAAGCTTCTTTTGGTAAGTTCAGATCTCTTACTAAGTCATTTAGTTCTTTCTGATTAAATGGTTGAGGTTCTGAAAGGCTACATTTGTAGTCTGAATCAGAGTCTTCACTTGATGTATTTCGTTCGGGTTCACAGAGATTTGGATCATCAGAAGATTTAGATGTGCTGGGTTGTACCTCTTGTGATTTTAATTGAGGTCGTTGAGCAGAAGATAAGTACGGATATGGCCACTTACTTCGATTTTCAGGGTTAATTCCGTTTATTTTCACAACGCAGAAGTAGCAATCGTCATGATGGTTTCGAGGTTCTCGCCAAATCATGGGTGTTACGAACATTATTGCATCTCTTTTTCCACTGGACCATAACCGTAGACATACCACACATTTCTGGCATACAATATGAGGAACCCATGGCTTGTCCTGATTACACAATTTTATTTTAAAGTATTGATGATACGCAGTTTTCACAAAGTCCGATATAAGTTTTCGATATTTTGAAAATATATATTCACCACAAATATAGCAAAAACAATCGGGATTAAGCACACAACATCTTCTTGACGAAGCCATATCTAAAACAACAACAAAATATATTTTAGTGTCCAATAAAAAACGAAAATCTAAGTAAAAATAGTAAATGAGGGTAGTTAGCTATAACTCAAAAATAAAAGCTGTTAGAGAAAAATTGTTGCCATATTTAAAAAATACGCGTCAATTTGAGATAGAAACAAAAAAAAATCACAGGAAACAAGCAATTTTCTTTTTTTTGTTGACCAGTGTTATCTGCGACGTAGTGCTAAGCTTCAACACATACCTAATGATAAAATAGGATGACAGATGAACGCAGAAGAGACAGTTGTTGATAGAATGGAGATGCGCGGTTTATGCTGGTTTGGGCATTTAATGAGAATGCTGGAAAATAGATGACCACAGAAAAATTTCGTTGACAACCTCCAGGGAAAAGGAAGCGAGGGCGACCTAGACATTCCTGGAATGAAGGCATGAGGAAAGTAATGGAAAAACGAAACCTGAACGAAGACATGACTCAGGACAGAGAGGATTGGAGAAAGGGTTTGAGTAGGCAGCACTTGGCTGTATAATGATAATGTTACATGTATTGTAATTATCTAACTCATATGTAAGTAAGTAAGGGAAGAAATATAAAATTCTAGACCAATCAAAAAAAAAAAATTACTAAAACTGTTCACAAAAGACGATCAAAAGGTACCAACAAACCACAGAGGAATAAACCTCGTAGCTATAACTCTAAAATTAACAACAAAGCTAACAGGAAACAAAATTAACAACAAAGCTAACAGGAAACGAAATTAACGGGCACGTATTCCTGGCAGAGAAACAGCATATTAGCGATAAGAATAACGAACATCTCAGATAAGCTTTCTTATAGCTTCGTTAATAAAGGAAATTGTTATCCTTAATAAAGGAATTTTTATTTTGTTTTAATACTGCATAAGCTTTAAGCGGTCGGTTCTAACTAGATGCCATTGTTATCTTTTTAAGGGATAACATACACCTTGAATTTAAAAAAATTCGATTTTTTTACGGATTTTTATTCTCTATACTTCGAAGAATTGTTCAAAAAAAAAAAATTAAGAAAATTCCATTTCATTACAAAGTTTTAACAATAAATCTAACCTGGCATCGGATTGGGACCGCTACCTGTCTCAGACACTGTTTGCAATATTATTCAGTCGATTTTTAATATTTTTTAACTTTTTTTTTAAATCTTAATAATTAGTTTTTCTACAAAATGTCGAGATTTCTTTTTAATTTTTCTGTTTTCTTTATGGGTAATTAAACATAAATTTTTTGGTCGAAAATTGCATGCGAAAGTTTGAAAGACCGTAAATTACAAGTACAACAAAAATATATAATCGCCATTCTTTTGTATTATTCACTCAATAAACTTTCAAATATTTTTTTAAATATACAGTAGAACCCTGATTAACCGTGTCGCGATTATCCGAGCTCCGGATTAACCGAGCCAATCTAAGAACCAGATTATCCGGAGTACGCGCGTCTATGCTGCGTATTAACCGAGCTTCTAAAATATGTATGTACACATTTCCATTTAAAATCGTCGGGGCCTTCGGGGAATCCCCCTGGCCCGTGTGAGGGGTTCACCTATTTATGTTTTTGGACTCTTTCAACATGTAAATTTGCGTGAATGCAGTGCGTTATAGCGTTTACTACGGAGAAGTACGAGTATACTCACATAATTTATTTGGTTGAAGTTCTGGTAGTTAAGTGTAATTAATACGAACTGTTTTGTTTGAATTTTTGTTTATCGTATTATAATGGAGCAAAACAAGCGTAAAAGAATCGTGGTTCCTATTGAAGAAAAATTAAAAGCCATCAGAAGAATTGAAGCAGGAGAGACAATTAAAGTTGTTGCACGATATTATGGAGTAGGTAAGGTAACAGTTGGAGATTGGAAAAGAAACCGCACAAAAATAGAAGAGTGATGTATAAATCAAGCCTCCTCGTCCTCAGGAAGAAAATCAATGAAAACCGGCGACTATGAAAAGTTTAATGAAGCTTTATTCATGTGGTTTAACCAACAGAGATCAAAAGGTGTGCCTCTGTCAGGTCCAATTTTACAACAGAAAGCAATAATGATTAGTAGGCAATTCCCAGAGATAGATCAGTTTACCGCCAGTTCTGGATGGCTTGACCGCTGGAAAAAACGGTACGGTGTACCACAACTGACTGTATGTGGTGAAAAACTTTCTGCTGATGTGGCATAAATTGAGAAGTTTAAGCAGAACTTTAAAAAGCAAATCGAAGATTGTGGATACACATGTGATCAAATTTACAACTGGGACGAAACTGGTCGGAATTATAAAATGCTTCCATCAAAAACATTGGCATCTCGACAGGAAAAATCAGCTCCTGGGCACAAACGAAGTAAGGAAAGATTAACTATAATGGTATGTTTCAATGCATCTGGCAAGCACAAAATTCCACTGATGGTGATTGGTAAGTCTGCACGTCCAAGAGCTTTAAAAGACATCTCACCCAAAGCCCTACCAGTCGATTACAAAAGTCAGAAGAGCGCATGGATGGATGCGACCTTATTTACTAACTGGTTTGAAGAAGAGTTCGTGCCATCTGTGACTAAATTTTTGAACAGAAACCGTCTTCCTCTTAAAGCAATTTTGTTAATGGATAATGCCCCCTCTCACCCTGGATAAGGACTTCATGTGGCCGAAATTGTTGTAAAATTTTTTCCCTCAAATGTAACCAGCATAATGCAACCAATGGATCAAGGGATCCTCGAAAACATTTTAAAAAATTATAGGCGTTTATATCTTGAACATCTGTTAGAAAACACAGAAAAGGAGGATATTATCAATGGGATGAAAAAGGTTACACTGAAAAATGTTTTTTACTGGGTAAGTCAAGCATGGGATTCTGTGCGTACTACCACTATTCAAAAATCTTGTTCAAAAGTTATTGATTTTGAGGACTATAATAACAGTGAAGATGATACTCCATTAAATGAATTAGCTTTGAAATTGAGAAGCCATCGAGAAATGTCCTGTTCAAATTTTGACAGCGAGATAGAAGAAAAATAAAAAAGTTTATTTGAATTAATGCAAAAATTAAAAGGTTGCGAAAATGTGACAAGAAAAGATGTTGTTGAATGGATTACAGCAGATGATTTAGAAGAAGAAATGTGTATTCAAGAAATAACGAATGCCTTTCAGGAAACCGAAAAAATCAGATGACGATGACGAAGCGGCGGTGGATGAACAGTCTCCCACTAAGATCTCTCATCAAGAAGGTTTTGCTTCTTTGGAAAAAGCTTTGAGGTATATCGAACAACAACCAGCGGCAACCCCAGCGGATTTACTTCTTAATAGATGGAGAAACATTGCAGCGAGAAAAAGAAGATGCAATATGAAACAGAGAGAGAGTGCATGGATACCGATTTCACTGTTTTATAATGTATGTACCTATTTATATGTTAAAAAGGTTCATACATCGGTTTAAAGTATTGGTGTTTATTTTTTGAATGAATAAAAAAACAAATCCGGATTATTCGAGTTTTCAGTTATCCGAGGAGGGTGCCCCCCACGTTACTTCGGATAACCGGGGTTCTACTGTACATACTTTTTGCAGCACCCAGGTATATGTAACCCCTTAACTACAGCATTAACTGTAATAAATAGAGGAACAATTCCATGATTTTACGACTGCGCATGCTTCAAGTGACGATAACAATAGAGTCTTTATATTTAATTTCTTCTCTTTAATTTTGCGCCTGCTTAAAATAGAGATAACCACAAAGGCGTGCCAAAATAAAAGTTGCAAAATTATTAACAAAATGTTATAACACAACCAGTCTGTTGCATGCATAAATCATATTAAAAGCTAATACAAGAAAAAAACGTGTTTTTAACTTAACTCGCATGTTTATATTAACATATGTAATAAGAAACCCATCAGTAAGAAATAAAAATGAACATTAATTATCATTTCATACTCTTGTAGAAATGTTTATGACTTTCCTAAACGTTATCTAATTGTTTGGTTTTCCACAGCACGTCATAGGTGAATTCAAGCCACGTTTAGAGATAATTTTGGCCAACATTGTTTATTTGTAGCAGTAATTTTGGGTCAATGAATAAATTAACTTGGAAAGATTACATTTTACGTTCTTACATGAAAAAAAAAAACGTATTTTATTTTACTAGAAATGTTGACATTTTTGCTACGATTTATGTACAGTTACAACTATAAATTGTCAAAAATAAAAGTACCGATTTGTTTTATCGACAACGGACTGTGAACGTAACCTATGACTTAACGGCAATAATTTAAGAAATCTTATGGGTTTAAATTACTTTAAAGTACCTCGAAGGGACCGGGAACAGAGAGACTAGAAAGAAAGAGATATTCAGCTTTTACAGTATCAATCAGTATGTTTTTAATTCTATTATAGTGCGTTTTTTCCTAAATATTTAGTTAATTAATTAAATCTTTTTAAAATATTATTTTAATTTCAAATATTTGGGTTACTACTTATTATTTATTATAAACTGAACAACTACGAATTCTCTATGTTTTTGCTATAGACTGGGCACTTCTTTTAATTTTATATAATATTTTAGATTATTTTCCGTAAAATACTTTTTTACATATAGATTTTTGGAGGACGCGGTCTCTGTAATTTTTGATACGCGATGTACTATCGCTTATTGCTGACTACTTTTTAACTGTATTTCACATATATCCTGCCTACAGCGGCGTAGCCAAGTTCAAGGAGCAAGGGACAGGGGATATGTTACTGTAGAAGTTTTCGTTCGAGTTAGCTTCGAGCGGTAGCAGCAGCAAGATCACAGTATCGAGTAGCGGCAGCACTTGAAAAATGCAAAATAAGATTTTGGCGAAACGTCGTGCAAATTCATTGTTAGACGAACAGATTGAAACCCGGAATTTTAATGTATTTTACGTAAATATATATATATATATATATATATATATATATATATATATATATATATATATATATATATATATATATATGTTACTATAGAGGTTTTCACGGATGGTGGAATGTAATACATTAAAATTCCGGGTTTCAATCCAATCAATACTGCCACTTGAATCTAACTAAGTTAGTCTCAAGTTAGGGTATCTTATTGTGAGCCAGTTCCCGACGTGATTTTCGCCCAGCAAAGGTTTCTTTAATGTGCTTCGGAATTGACATCATGAGCACGAAGATGTTGTCGAATGGTCTCATAGGACACATTCAAACCCGATTTTCTTGACGCAGCGTCAATTTCGGGTCCCGTGAAAACAAAGACACGATTCATTTTTCGACTTTCGGAGTGACTTTGCGTATCGAGTCACGTTTTGGCCAGTCGTCGATATTTTTCGTCTTGTTAAACCCCCCCCCCCCCCCTGATTTAGTTACTTCTTCACAAACCATACCGACTTAATATATTTAGCAGCCACGGAATGTGTCATTTTAAGCATCTTTGGATGGGGACAACGAAAGACTGCCTCGAACCGATGCACAAACAAGTGATGTGGATTTTACGTTATTTCGACGAAAGTTAGGAATCGACTGATGCATTTACTAAAATGCGTTGTAGACAAAAGTTCCCTCTACCGATTTTTTGTTGAATTGTTAGAATCGCATCTACTGAAAACGAATTATCGCGGATACGTTCGTACTTGACATACTGTACGTTCCTAGTAGTCTTCTAAGCAAGCAGTTAAATTGCTTATCACTGTACGGCACGTCGTTTCCTTGATTGCTACAATTTCTAACTAGTTATTACCTTTTAATTAATCAAAGGAACATGGGTTATTATTATTATTAAATCTAGTCTTCAGATATCGCCACAATAAGAAAATTGTCTGCGTTAAATCATAGCTACATGTCAGCTTTTGTCACCTGTCAATTTATTTTAAGAACATCTTTTGAATGATTGTATTTTATTTTTATTTTGATTAAACAACAGCAATTCAGTACACGGGAAGCTTTAATCTCATTAAATGCAGCGTTATAAAGATATGAATGTAGATGTATATGTATATTTTATAGATGACAATAAAAAATTAATAAAAATTCTAGAAACAACAAATATAGACAAAAGCGATCTAAATATTACTAAAAATCTGTACTGGAATCAATCAGTGTAAGTTAAAATTGGGCTGGAAAAGTCCGAAAGCATAAAAATGGTGCAAGACAGGGCTGCATTTTCTGACCATTTTTGTTCAGTCTTTATTCTGATGCTGTGTTTAATGAGGCTATTTATGAATCCATTGAAGGAATAACAGATAATGGAAGTATACTGAACAACATACGGTATGCTGAAGATACTGTTCTATTAGCAAATAATATCAAAGATCTCCAGCAACTGATCGATCTAGTCGTAACAGCCAGCGAAAGATTTGGATTAACTATGAATATAAGAAAAACCAAGTGGATGGTAATAACAAAGAAAAATATACCACCAGAATCCCTCGAAATCAGGGAAAAAGCACCGTAGAGTAGGTCTCCACATTTAAATATTTGAGAATAAATAAATAAATAATTTATTAACAGACCAGTTATTTACAGATAAAGGAAATAAAAAGAAAAACATAACATTTACATATTCCTAAAAACATAATAAGAGTTTCCTCATCCGAAGCACCATCACAAAACCTGTCTAGTTTAATTTTTGTGATTTGAATGTTATCACTAAATAAATCTATATTGGTGACTATACTAATAGCATTAGCCGTAGCACACGATCTAGTCAATGCTGATGATAAACCCTAATTTGTTCGATGAAATGGTAAATGAAACAAATTTGTTATACGTAGTGTTCTTTGAGGAGTATTAAGTCCATTCTTCTCCAGAAGTTCTGGGCAGTCAGTTGCAGAATTTAAAACTTGATTTAAAACTTTATGTAGTGTGCAAATATCGGTTCTCCTTCTCCTGTCTTCAAGGCTAGGTAAATTTAACAAATTCATTATTTCCTCATATACAATATTTTCTACTGTTATTCCCATTTTATACCTTATGAATCTCAGGAACTTCTATAAAATTGCATAACTTGATATTTTTCTGTATTAAGAATCATATTATTTAATTGACACCAATCCTTTAAACTTTCCAAATCTAGTTGCAATTTATAACAATCTTCTATTGATTCCACTATTCTATATATCTTTAAATCATCTGCATATAACAAAAATTTTGAATGTTTTGGAAAGTCTGAAATATCATTGTCGAATATGTTAAAAATGAGTGGGGAGAGGTGAGAACCCTGTGTGTGATGTGACTATGATTTCATCTATAATATATATAAAATGCAACGTCTCTCTCTCTGTCTGTCTGTCCGTTAGTGCGCCTATCACTGAAAAACCACTTATCCGATTTACGTACTTTTTTTTTTAAAACATACATATGTTCTCTGGCCAGGTTATAGGCTATATTTTATTACGATAGGTAGCATAAGGAATGAGCAGTGACGTAAAAATAGTGAATGATGTCGGAAATAAGTTTTCCGCTAGCGCGTGCCTTTGCAATACACAGCTTAAACCATTAAATATGGAACAATATTATGTAGCAAAGAATATCTGTAATGTATAATCTATAATAAATATAAAATGCAATGTCTCTCTGTCTGTCTGTCTGTCCATTAGTGCGTTTATCACGCGGGAACCACTTATCCGATTTACCTGTCTTTTTTTAAATTCATGCATATATTCTTTGGCCAGGTTATATAATAATAATAAAAATCTATATCTATAATATATATAAAATGCAACGTCTCTCTGTCTGTCAGTCTGTCTGTTGTCTGTCTGTCGGTCCATTAGTGCGCCTATCACTGAAAAAACACTTATCCGATTTACGTACTTTTTTTTTAAAACATACATATGTTCTCTGGCCAGGTTATAGGCTATATTTTATTACGATAGGTAGCATAAGGAATGAGCAGTGACATAAAATAGTGAATGATGTCGGAAATAAGTTTGCCGCTAGCGCGTGCCTTTGCAATACACAGCCTAAACCATTAAATATGGAACAATATTATGTAACAAAGAATATCTGTAATGTATAATCTATAATATATATATAAAATGCAATGTCTCTCTGTCTGTCTGTCCATTAGTGCGTTTATCACGCGGGAACCACTTATCCGATTTACCTGTCTTTTTTTTAAATTCATGCATATATTCTTTAGCCAGGTTGTATAATAATAATAAAAACCTATATCTATAATATATATAAAATGCAATGTTTGTCTGTCTGTCTGTCCGTTAATGCACTTATCCCTCGAGAACCACTTATCCGATTTACGTGATTTTTTTTAAATTCATACATATGTTCTCTGACCAGGTTATAGGTATATATTTTATTACATCTATAATATATATAAAATGCAACGTATTTTGTCTGTCTGTCTGTCCGTTAGTGCGCTTATCACTCGAGAACCACTTATCCGATTTTCGTACTTTTTTTTTTAAACCATACATATGTTCTCCGGCCAAGTTATAGGCTATATTTTATTACGATAGGTAGCATAAGGAATGAGCAGTGACAATAATAGTAAATGAAGTCGGACAAAGTTTGCCGATAGCGCGTTCTCTTGCAATACACAGTCCAAACCATTAAATATGGAACAATATTATGTAGCAGAGAATATCTATAATATATATAAAATGCAATGTCTCTCTGTCCGTCTGTCTGTCTGTCTGTCTGTCCGTTAGTGTGCTTATCATTGTAGAACTACTTATCCGATTTACGTGCTTTTTTTTTTAACCATACGTATGTTCTCTGGCCAGGTTATAGGATATATTTTATTAGGTGACATAAGGAATAAGCAGTGACGATAATAGTGAATTAAGTCGGCGAAAAGTTTGCCGCTAGCGCGTTCTCTTGCAATACACTCCCTAAAGCATTAAATATGGAACAATATCATGTAGCAAAGAATACAAATATACATTAAATGCAACGTCTCTCTGTCTGTCCGTTAGTGCGCTTAACACTCGAGAACCACTTATCCGATTTACGTGTTTTTTATAAATTTATACATATGTTCTATATAATTCGATATAAGCCTAGATAATGGGAGATAAGGTGAGATAATGAGAGATAAGGAGAAATAATGGAAGATAAGTCGAGATAAGCCTCGATAATGGGAGATAAGGTGAGATAATGGGAGATAAGTATAAATAATGGGAGATGAGGAGAGATAATGGGAGATAAGCAGAGATAAGTCTAGATAATGGGAGTTATGGTGAGATAATGGGAGATAAGGAGAAATAATGGGAGATAAGTCGAGATAAGCCTAGATAATGTGAAATAAGGTGAGATAATGGGAGATAAGTATAAATAATGGGAGATAAGGAGAGATAATGGGAGATAAGCAGAGATAAGTCTAGATAATAGGAAATAAGGTGAGATAATGGGAGATAAGGAGAAATAATGGGAGACAAGGAGAAATAATGGAAGATATTTTATTACGTCGGGTAACATAAGGAATAAGCAGTGACGATAGTAGTGAATCAAGTCCACGCGAGCGGAGCCGCGGGCCCGGCTAGTCTGATATAAAACCCTTAATCTTTACAATCTGCTTACGATCAAAAAGATAACTTCTGGGCCATCTCAATAAGCTACCGAAATTGCCAGAACGCTCAAGTTTATAAATAGTAGATTATGGTTGACTTTATCAAATGGTTTTGAGAAATCTGTGTAGATTACATCTATTTGTTTGGTGGTTTCCAAAGCGTTCCTAAGCTCATTTTCGTAGACTAGTAAATTGGTAACAGTGGAACGCCCCCGTATAATATATGTTGCTTAATATATGTTGGAAATGGGGCTTTACCTTTGAGTCAACAACCGATTCAAACACCTTCGCTATTATAGATGTTTTGGAGATCGCCCTATAATTCTTTACTGAGGATTTGTCTACGCTTTTAGTCACATATGATAGTTTCCCTGTATCAGGAAATTCCCCCTCTAAAATAGACTTATTAAAAATAAAACTTAAAATACTGGATACAATATAACAACAACTTTTCAAAAACATTATTGGTATCCTATCTGGACCTATTGATAAACTGTCACCTGTTTTATCGATGGCGTTATATATATATAATATATATATATATATATATATATATATATATATATATATATATATATATATATATATATATCTATTTGGCTAATATTGCAACTACTTATATCTACATCTTGCGAAACCTTAACATCATATGTATCACATTTTTTATTGCAATATAGAGAAGAGAAATAATTTGAAAAATAATTGGCTTTTCATTACTATGTATAGACGATTCAGCATCATAAGACATAACATTTGGTATTTCAAAACTCTTATTCTTTGAATGAATATATCTCCAAAAAATTTTACTATTGCTGGTAATTGATTCTTGTATATTGCTGATGTAATTCTTATAACATAACTCCGATAAAGCTTTACATTGTTTCCTAAATTCAGAGAAAATAATATAATAATTTGATGACTTAGTAATTTTCATTTTTTTATGGGCTTTTTTCTTTTTAAAAATCAATTCTTTCAATATATCATTAAACCATGGTGAAGATAATTATCATTAAACCATGGTGAAGAGAATTTTGGTTTCCTAGACTTTTTTTTAAGTATAAATAAATCAAATGCAGTATAAATTACATCATAAAAGATTCATTTAGAGTGTTTGAATTGACCAGTTGGTTCCAATCAAAGAAACCCAAAAACGAATTAATTTCTTGAAATTAGCTCCCTCAAAATCGTAATATTCGTAATCAAAATCTATAGATTCTTCTGGTTCACAAGATACATTCAGTTCAAAGGAGAGGGCTGGATGGTAACTATCCAGCGGGAGCAGTGGTTGATCAGCAAGCATTACATTAATATCTATATTATATATATATATATATATATATATATATATATATATATATATATATATCAATCGGTTTTATAACGTCTTCCGTCTTCCGATGCCTAATTTCCACTCCACCCCCGGTTTCTCCATCCCTCCTCCTCCAGATCTCTCTCTAGTACTTCCTTGTTGATCCTGCTCTCCAGCTTTGGCGTGGTCTTCCTCGCTTTCTTTTTCCATGAGGGTTCCAATTTAAAATCTTTTTAGGTAGTCGGTCTTATGACATTCTCTGTACATGTCCGTACCATACCAACTGTTGGGTTCTGATTTCGTCCACTATATCGTGCTTTATTTCTAAAGCTCGCCTTATCGTGTCAGTTGGTATGCGGTCTTTTCTGGATTTTCTGGCTGCTCGTCTCCAGAAATCCATTTCTGTAGCTTTTAGTATCTTTTCTGTTCTTTCCTTTAATGGCCACACCTGGGAGCTGTAAGTTATTATACTTTTCACTATTGAGTTGTAAATTCTCTTCTTATTTTCAATGGTTATGTTTTTGTCCCATAGTATATTATTAAGCATTGCAATCGCTTTTCTTCCTTGGATATTCCTCTCGAATATTGCTTCTTCCAGTGTTCCGTCCCTAGATATTCTCGTTCCCAAATACTTATAACTGGCACAGTGTTTGATGGTGTGTCCTATCTATATTAGCAAGGATTAAATCTAGGTAATTTCCGGTGATATTCGGAATATTATTGGTTTGTTTAAGACAGATTACCATCCGCCCGTGTTCCATAACCCTCATTTACCACTTAACATTTGGAATGTTAAAAATCACTTAATAAAATTACATTCTGCGCATTCGTATTATTTACTGCATTTTCTACTGCATCAAAATAACACTCATACAATTGTAGGCTAGCCTGTGGAGGTAGATAAACTACACTTATTAATACTTTAGATATACCCTTGGCCAGCGTAATAAATATATGTTCGATACGGTCTATAATTGTTGTTACATGTTTAGCTGCAATATCAGACTTCACTGCAATCATTACTCCCCCTCCTCTAGAAATTTCACTCGACCACAACGAAAAATAGTATAATTATTTAGTCCAAGTTCACTATCCAGTATATCTTCCTTTAACCATGTCTCCGAAAAAATTACAATATCGAAATCGCAAGTCTCTTAACTTTGTCCTGATACCTCTCACATTTTGGTAGTATACTGATATACTAATATAAATGACAAGTGGGACCCAAGAAAGGAAATATATTCCCGAATTGAAAAGGTTCAAGTAACATACATAAATATGAATAAATTTTTCCATCGTACAAGTCTCAGTCTCGAACTCCGAATGAGAATGGTCAGAGCGTATGTAATCTCCGCGTTATTGTATGGATGTGAGTGTTGGACCCTTGACCCTGGCTCAGAGAAACAACTGAAATCTTTTGAAATGTACATTTATAGACGCCTTATTCGCATCTCCTGGGAACGAAAAAAAAAAAACACAGAAGAACTGGAAAAAGAATGAACAAAATGAAGGACCTACTAACAATAATAATAAAATAAATTTTGCCATCGTACAAATCTCAGTCTCGAACTCCGAATGAGAATGGTGAGAGCGTATGTATTCTCCGTGCTATTGTATGGATGTGACTGCTGGACCCTTGACTCTGGCTCAGAGAAACGACTGGAATCTCTTAATATGTACATTTATTATTGCATCTCCTGGGAACGGAAAACAAAAAACACAGAAGAACTGGAAAGAATGAACAAAATGAAGGACCTACTAACAATAATAATGAATAAATTTTCCATCGTACAACTCTCAGTGTCGAACTCCGAATGAGAATGGTGAGAACGGTGAGAACGTATGTATTCTCCGTGCCATTGTATGGATATGAGTGCTCCCCTTGGCCCTGGCTCAGAGAAATCACTGGAATCTTTTGAATTGTACATTTATAGACGCCTTCTTCGCATCTCCTGGGAACGGAAAATAAAAAAAAAACATAGAAGTACTGGAAAGAATGAACAGAATGAAGGAACTTCTAACAACCATAAAAATAAGAAAAACTCAACACTTCGGACATGTAATGAGAGGCCCAAAGTACGAATTGCTACGTCTAATTATTGAAGGTAAAATAAGGGCAAACGATCGATCGGAAGACGACAGAATGCTTGGCTGAAGGACATGAGAAGATGGTTTGGATGTGCTTCGAGTGCCATTTTTCGAGCAGCAGTTTCGAAAGTTCGTTTAGCTATATGGATCGCCAACCTTCGCGAGGAGACGACATCATAAGAAGAAGGCCGTTATGCTAAATATGTCCTCATTCGAGAATAAGATGTTGTTTAAAATCGTTAAGCGTTTAAAAAATTTAATTTTCAATTTTTGCAGAACTTTGTTCTTCCTATCCGTTGCATTCGTGAAATAATCGAAACATTTAAAGATACTCGTAAATATGAGACAACGTGCATTTTGCATGAACTGTAATCGATAGTTCCGATGTTTCTAGTGTGTATTTGGCTTCACATCATTCTAATGGGCCGCGACAAAGAGTTGTTTACCTAAACTATATGAAATTTTTGGTTATGTTAATGGCACTTATTAGTTTATTGCGTAGAATGTTATTTTCGAATGCAAATGTGGAATACTATTTATGTTCATAAAATTAATTCTACTGTAACATTTCTAAAAAATTTTAAATAATAAAACTGTATCGCAAACTCAAGGTAATAACTTAATTTTTTTTTTGAACCAGTGGTTATTAACGACGGTCATATTTTTGGTTTTAACCACAATAAATTTTACTGCTTAACGATAAGGAAACAATAAAAAAAAATAGTGATTATTAGTATTAATTTGCTTTACAATAAATACGTTTTCATTAATGCTAACAGAAATAATAAATATTAATAAAGTCAGAGAAAAAGTGTAAGTAAACGTAAGGATCTACATAATGGCTACTGTGTCCTAATTTGCATGAACAAGCCGGTCAAGTGCAAGCTTGCGCAAGGGCTTGCGCAATTAGTAATCTGTACCGTGGTTACCTTTAAAATAAAATAAAATCCTTACCTAGGCTAAGGTACTTAGGTCTTTGACATATATATATCTTAAGATCCAATATGTCTTTTCACGTTTTTTCTTTGTCAATACCAGGTGTACAAGTATGAAATGCGGATTTCAGACAACAGATGGTGCACCAATGCAGTTTGTGCTATAGAGATTTGACACTGCACCATTTTGTTGTGTCATCAACAAGTGTCAGACGCGCACGAGTGATAAATTGGAAAAGTGTGTGCATAGTATTGTGTTGTCGTGTTCAATATGTCGAAATTTATACCGAACAAACAGCATTCGCGGATATCATTAATTTTTTGTTTTCATTTAAAGAAAACTGCTGTTGAATCATACCGATTACTTCGAGAAGCTTATGGTGAACATCCTTCATCGCGAGATACGTGTGACGATGGTTTCGGCGTTTTCAAAAGTGGTGACTTCGATATTGCAGACAAGGAACGTGGAAAACCGCTAAAAAAATACGAGGATGTGGAATTACAAGCATTGTTGGACGAAGATGATTCGCAAACACAAAAACAACTCGCCGAGCAATTGGGCGTTAGTCAACAAGCTGTTTCCAATTGGTTACGAGAGATGGGATGGATTTAGAAGACCGGTAGATGGGTACCACATGAGTTGAACGACAGGCAAATGGAAAAGCGCAAAAACACGTGTGACATTTTGCTCGCTCGGTACAAAAGGAAGTCGTTTTTGCATCGTATAGTTACAGGGGATCAAAAGTGGATTTATTTTGAGAATCCCAAGCGCAAAAATCATGGGTAGATCTAGGCGCACCATCCAAATCGACCGCAAGACCGAATCGCTTTGGCAGGAAGACGATGCCCTGTGTTTGGTGGGACCAGATGGGCGTGGTCTATTATGAGCTGTTAAAACTTGGAGAAACGGTTAATACTAAACGTTACCAACAACGATTGACCGATTTGAACCGTTTGCTGCTTGAAAAATACCGAAAGAGGCAACACAAAGTCATTTTTCTTCATGACAATACTCCATCACATACAGCAAAACCAGTTGGCGATACGTTGGAAGCACTGAGCTGGGAAGTTCTACCCCACGCGGCTTACTCACCAGACTTGGCTCCTCCCAATTACCACTTGTTTACATCGATGGGACACGCACTTGCTGAGCAGCGCTTTCGTTCGTAGCAAAAGAGGAAGATTTTTACTGGCGTGGTATTCACAAATTCCCGAAAGTTGGGAAAAATGTATAAACAAGCGATGGAGCATACTTTGAATAAAGCACTTTTTATCATTCTTCCGAATTTAGCATGTTTTTTTAGAAAAAAATCCGCACTTCATACTTGTATACCTGGTAATGTATAATAGTTAAAGCGTCTTAGCTAGCTAATAGCCAATGAATTAATTTTGCTCAATCTAGGATCTAGTAATAAAAGTGTAAAACAAATATTTTAGCTCCTAAATATTTGTTTAATAATATACAAATAAAATAAAATCATTTTGCCTCCAGAGAAGCGAGGCTCCCTAGTAGTAACGATCTAAAAATTATGTTAAAATCTCCACCATATTGTCGTGAAACATCGTTTTTAGTATTTTTATCTATAATATATATAAAATGCAACGTCTCTCTGTCTGTCTGTCTGTCTGTCTGTCCGTTAGTGCGCTTATCACTGGAGAACCACTTATCCGATTTACGTACTTTTTTTTTAAAAACATACATGTGTTCTCTGGCCAGGTTATAGGCTATATTTTATTACGATAGGTAGCATAAGAATGAGTAGTGACGTAAAATAGTGAATGATGTCGGAAAAAGTTTTGCCGCTAGCGCGTTGCCTTGCAATACACCGCCTAAACCATTAAATATGGAACAATATTATGTAGCAGAGAATATCTATAATCTATAATCTATATATATATATAAAATGCAATGTCTCTCTGTCTGTCTCTCTGTCCATTAGTGCGTTTATCACGCAAAAACCACTTATCCGATTTATGTGTCTTTTTTTTTAAATTCATACATATATTCTTTGGCCAGGTTACATAATAATAATAATAATCTATATCTATAATATATAAAATGCAACGTCTCTCTGTCTGTCCATTAGTGCGCTTATCCTTCGAGATCCACTTATCCGATTTACGTGATTTTTTAAATTCATACATATGTTCTCTGACCAGGTTATAGATATATATTTTTATTACATCTATAATATATATAAAATGCAACGTCTCTCTGTCTGTCTGTCCGTTAGTGCGCTTATCACTGGAGAACCACTTATCGATTTACGTACTTTTTTTTTAAAACATACATGTGTTCTCTGGCCAGGTATTATAGGCTATATTTTATTACGATAAGGTAGCATAAGGAATGAGTAGTGACGTAAAATAGTGAATGATGTCGGAAAAAAAGTTTGCCGCTAGCGCGTTGCCTTGAAATACACCGCCTAAACCATTAAATATGGAACAATATTATGTAGCAGAGAATCTACTATAATCTATAATATATATAAAAATGCAATGTCTCTCTGTCTGTCTCTCTGTCCATTAGTGCGTTTATCAGCGAAAACCACTTTATCCGATTTATGTGATTTTTTTAAATTCATACATATGTTCTCTGACCAGGGTATAGATATATATTTTACTATTACATCTATAATATATATAAAATGTAACGTATATCTGTCTGTTTGGTCCGTTTTTTGTGCGCTTATCACAGGAGAACCACTTATCCGATTTACGTGCTTTTTCTTAAACATGCTAAACCATAAAATATGGAACAATATCATGTAGACAAAGAATATCTATAATATATATAAAATGCAACGTCTCTCTGTCTGTCTGTCTGTCCGTTAATGCGCTTATCACTGGAGAACCACTTATTCCGATTTACGGTACTTTTTTGTTAAACATACATATGTTCTCTGGCCAGGTTATAGGATATATTTTATTACGTTAGGTCGCATAAGGAATAAGCAGTGACGATAATAATGAATTAAAGTCGGAGAAAAGTTTGCCGCTAGCGCGTTCTCTTGCAATACACTGCCTAAAGCATTAAATATGGAACAATATCATGTAGCAAAGAATATAATATATATAAATGCAACGTCTCTCTGTCTGTGTGTCTGTCCGTTAGTGCGCTTATCCACTCGAGAACCCCTTATCCGATTTACGTGTGTATTTTTTTTAATTCATGTATTTGTTTCTCTGGCCAGGTTATCTATAATCTTCTATCTAGAATATATATAAAATGCAACGTCTTTCTGTCTGTCTGTCTGTCCGTAGTGCGCTTATCACTTGAGAACCACTTATCCGATTTACGTGTTTTTATAAATTTTAAACTTATGTTCTATATAATTCGATATAAGCCTAGATAATGGAGATAAGGAGAAATAATGAGGAGATAAGTCGAAGTAAGGCTCGATAATGGGAGATCAGGTGAGATAATTGGAGATAAATATAAACATTGGGAGATAAGGAGAGAAATAATGGGAGATAAGCAAAGATAAGTCCTAGATAATGGGAGTTATGGTGTGAATATTGGGAGATAAGGAGAAATATTGAGGATAAGTCGAGATAAGGTGAGATAATGGAGATAAGGATATAAATAATGGGATGATAAAGGAGAAATAAACGGAGATAAGGAGAAAATAACTGAGAGATGAGCAGAGTTAGGCCTTAGGTA
>CM032448.1:109058615-109159121 GCA_019049505.1 Pachyrhynchus sulphureomaculatus | reverse complement strand
TAAAAGCAGGTAGCGCTTTTTCGAGGGATCCTTCCTCAAGTATATATAATTATTGTAAAGCAACTGAAAATAGTCCATATTCCAGAAGCTTATTAGCTGTTCTCTTGTCTGTCAAATCCATCCTGAGACGCGTTTCGCCGTATCATGGCTCGTCAGTCAGGCTAAGATTGACAAACAAGAGAGCGGTATCAAGTGGTACTTATCCCAGAAGTTACGGAGCACGATGGTAGGATACAACGAATTGTATTAAGTACGCATACCTATTACTCCATCGAAAGCTGACACAGCAGCTTTCGAACCGACAGTGGTTGACACAGTCAACGCTTTAAGAGCTAGTAACTTGCTGGAATATAGACTTCTGTCTATTTTCAGTTGCTTTACAATAATTATATATATCGAGTGTTTTATCGTATTGTTATCGATTTTTTGCAACTATCTCTCTCTTGTGAAATGGTAATAAAGGTATTTCGAGCCACACCCGTGAACAAAATGCTCCACCTCCTCTAATTAATAACAGTGTTACGTTTTCTGCAACATTCTTGCACGCAGCAGAAATATAATAATTGTTCAGAGCATCACATCAGTTTTAGGTTTAACATCCGGACACAATTATTACTATACATCGATAATCCATAATACATCATACATCTAATATATGAGTATGTAAAGTTGCATACGGAACAGCATTATCACTCATGATCACCACAGTGGTTAGACGAAATTCTTTCTAGTCAATCGATAAACTTTCAATACGTTTCTATGGTAACAAAAAAGTTTTCAATTTCTCCTTTAGCAATCCAACAAGAACCACGTTATTCCAATATAACAATAAAAACTATATAAAATTTTACGCAGGACCGCACACTTTTTCTATTTTTCATTATGTTTCCGCCTTTTTGAAATAATTGTTGCACGCGGCAAGAATACAATAATTGCTCAGCGTTTAGTTGCGCTCTGGCAATCGAGTATCGCGCATGTCGTTGTGCGTAATGGACCTACTATAACGTTATACAAGCCGTTGTTCTCGCTAATCTATTACAGCCTTTGTGATTGGTAATTTATTAAAAGCGTCTAGAATCTTAAAGTCATTAAAGAGATGGCAGCATTGGCATAACACAACTAAAAACGAAACGAAAAGAATCGTATTTTTAGAAGTTACCAAAACAAAAGTGTTCTTCGTATTTGCGTTTCGCCGTATCACGGCTCATCAGCTGAGCTATGTTCAGCAAATACGAGAACACATTTTTACTCCTTTATCCAGGTAACTAACGGAAAACTGTAGTAAATAGAGGCTTAGTAAGTCGCCGACAGAGTGCAGTATAAGCATCTATTTACTACAGTTTTCCGTTAGTTACCTGGATAAAGGACTAAAAATGTGTTCTCGTATTTGCTGAACCTAGCCCAGCTGATGAGCCGAGATACGCCGAAACGCGTCTTGGGATGGTTCAGCAAATACGAAGAACACTTTTGTTTTGGTAACTTCTAAAAATACGATTCTTTTCGTTTTTAGTTGTGTTATACCAATGCTGCCATATATGCCTTCGAGCAGTAAGCTCAAGAAAGGTGCGTTTCTGCAATAAGTGCCAGCCGTGCTGTGCCGCTCTGCTTGAACAGGCTTAGTAAGTCGCCGACAGAGTGCAGTATAAGCATCTATTTACTACAGTTTTTCATTAAAGAGATTATTATTATTGAATTATTTTTTATTTTCCATGCTAGAAGGCCGTATTGTAATCGTAGAAAAATTTCCATTCGAGATTTTTGCATTTCATCTTTCTCTACTATAGATTCCGTGATACGTACTTTCCATTTTTGTCCGCAGGTCTGTTTGTCAGTTTGTCTGTCTGTCAGTCTATCGATCTATCTGCCGATTTATCAGTCGGTCTATCGGTTTATCTGAAGTTGTCTGTGAATACGGTCGTCTCTTTGTCGGTTCGTCTCTTAATCTGTGTATTGATTGGCCTGTCTGCCTGTCGATCGGTTTGTTAGCATATTGACTTTTAAAATAAATGAGATGTCAATTTCAAATTTGGTACACAATGAAATGAGAGAAGGAACTTATAGTTTTTGAGCAATAGCGCTTAGGAGGAAGAGGCTGAAAGTGGTGAAGATTGTTTAATTTTATACAGCTTTAAAAGTTTCGTAGGAATTTCTTGTTGTTTTTGATTGGTAATGAACAAATTTTGACCACAATTATCTACAGGAAAACATATAAGATGTTAAAGGGACATGGAAGTGCTTAGGGGGGTTGTTTCAAATATAATTTATTTTCTATTCTTTGTAGGATTCTTGTAAGAAAGAAATCTGAAAATTATAAAATTTTTGATTACTTACGATTTTCACAGAAATAGTATGCAGAGGGAAATATCAGGTTCATATTGATTTTTCTCGTAATTAGTATTTTTCTTTAAAGTACCTCAAATTTAAGATGTTAAGTTGTAATGTCTGAATCAAGTTATTCTTTCTAAATTCGCTGTATATTTTGGAACTGTATGTTTGCCAGCGAAATATTGTTTAAAGATATCAGAAATATATCTATTATTACGCAGTTTCAAATAGGTAACACAATAATTTAGTTCATTTTAATGTATTTGTGCAAAATATCAAAGTACACTTATAATTATGAACCATCTTTCCCAGAGAGTCTTTTCAGTGTTTTTATATATTTCCTGTATATCCCGAATAGAGAACTGCGTTTGAAGATGCGTGTATAAATAATTCTTGTGTACAATTATACAATAAACCAAACTAAGTCCTCATAAAAAACATTTCTTTTTTTAATATCTAGCATGGAACAAAATGTCTCTGGCCGAGAAACGCGTTACAGGCCTCAAGTTACGTGTCCCTTGTCGCAAGGTTTGTAAACACAAGTTTGGTTAGATATTTGACATGTACGTCAACATGGCGGTGTCTGTGCTGTGTGATAAAAGTGAGTAGGTAAGTTTTTGCATTTTTTTCAATAAAAAGCGCCCTAAAAATTTTCCCCGACGTATTATCCTATTCATAAGTAGGCCTATTATACGATTGTAGATGCGTCATTGGAAATTTTAATGAATCACCACTTAAATTGACATAATATTGATTAGTGTTACCTGTGTGTGTGCTTAGTTGGCTTTGGATAAATATACTATTTACAATTTTCATTTGTTTTCGTTTGAAATGATTGCTTGTCACGTACCTATTTTATAACAGGGTCTGTCTATATATTTTTCTACATGTCAGTTTATAGTTTAGATTACAGCAATCAACTGTAATGGCCTTGATAATTTAATTTTTAAATTGTCGAATTATTTTCGATGTGCCAATGTACCGAGAAGTTTTATCAATAGGACTGCATTTTGTTTACTTGGTTACGGTGTTTAATATCCAGTTTACAAAGATTTCGTAGTTTTTACAATTTTAACTTTATTTTTGGCGGGAAATACCTTATAAACTATTTGGTACATGTTTATTTTTAACGGAATGGACTTTTAATTTAAATAACATATATATATATATATATATATATATATATATATATATATATATATATATATATATATATATATATGTACGAATGTATAAATTTCGCGTGGAGGAAGACAAGAAGAGTCAATCTCATTCCCTCAATAACCATAGATGGCGAAAAACTAACATATCTGAGATTTGCCGATGATGTGACTTTGATAGCTAGGAACAAACAGAACTACAAGAACGCTGGAAGAATGAATGAAAAAGCCAAAAAGATGGGTCTGAAAATAAACAGCCACTAAACCAGATGCCTGACTAACGACACAGAACAAAACCAAGATATAATAATATTAAAAAATACACAAATAGAGAAAGTTGATAGTTACTTATATTTGGGCGAAAAATTTGAATTGTCAAAAAACAACTCGATAGTAGATCTGCAAAGCAGAGTATCCATCTCCTGGTCCTAGATATTTAAAATGTTTTTACTCATAATACTTGTAAAAATGTTGTTTTTGCCCACAGTTTTAGCACAATTAGTTTTATTTTGAACTGTGGTCAACAGTAGGGTTATTCAGGACTACGTAACAATAATTAGAATCTTAGAATATTAAAATTTGTAGTTGTGGCGCTGATGTAGATTTTCACGAAATTCATAAAAGTGTCAATATTTCGAAATCAACGTTTTTTCACTAAAATCATGTTTACATATTCTGGTAAGTTATGAGCTGGCTTATCTGCCCTCGAAGGGAATATGTTGGTTTTTGGAACACCCGTATATACATTTATATATATATATATATATATATATATATATATATATATATATATATATATATATATATATATATATATATATATATATATATATATATATATACAGCTTCAATTTCGCTATACCTGGTAACACAGCCAACATGTAACAATTTTATTTTAAAAGTTACATATTTGCATTTTTAGATACCAGAATGGGACATTATTAGGCTTTTTTATCACTTAAGAAATATTTTTAACTATTTCCGGTTTGACCGGAAGTGACTGCAACTTTCTTATTTTTAATGGAACCCTTCGCTCTTTCCAACGATGTATCACAAGTTGATATTTGTTTGACAGGTGACCGGCAAAAACTGATTTAAACTCTTAGACTTAGGCAGCCATGGTGGATATACTAGCGTACCATTTTCGCAAGTCTAAGTGGCTCCTACAAAATTTTATTCTTTACATTCAGTTACAGAATTTTCTCTTTAAATAATGTTAAATATCACCGAAATTAATATAGGAACATATATTTTTTTTTTAACCTAGTTACACATTACAGTTTTTTGCCAACATACGAGGCTGGTTTGAAAAGTCCGTGCAAAGCCCAAGAGATGGCACCACGGCGCGTATCGAGGTCACTTTTAGTTAGTAGCATCTCTTGAATGAACGCACACCAAGTTTCAGCCATATTGGTCTATTTCTTTGTGTTTGGCATTCGTGTGGATCAAGGAAATCTAGTGATTTTCAAGAAATGGACGAAAAAGAATTTCGTGTGGTGATTAAACATTACTTTATGAAAGGCAAAACGCCTCAGGAGACTAAAGAGAAGCTTGATAAACATTATGGTGACTCTGCACCTTCGTGTCGATTAGAACAGTTTATAAGTGGTTTCAAAATTTTCGGACTGGCCATATGGCCACAAGTGACGTTGAACGTTCTGGACGGCCTGTGGAGGTTACGACTCCAAAAATCATTGATCAAATCCATGATATGGTGATGGATGACAGAAGAGTTAAGGTGCGTAAAATTGCTAGTGCTGTGGGCATCTCGACTGAACGGGTACATAATATTTTGCATAAATATTTGGACATGAGAAAGCTATCCGCAAGATGGGTGCCGCGATTGCTCACGCTTGACCAAAAACGGAATCGTGTGAAGTATTGCAAGGATGGTTTGCAGCTATTCCAGAAGAATCCGGAGGACTTTAAGCGTCGTTTCGTCACTGTGGATGAAACATGGATACATTACTATACTCCTGAGACCAAACAACAATCTAAACAATGGGTTACCAAGGGGGAATCTGCACCAAAAAAGGCGAAGACCGTTCCTTCGGCCGGAAAGGTTATGGCGACTGTCTTTTGGGATTCGCAAGGGATAATCCTCATCGACTATCTGGAAAAGGGTAAAACTATTACAGGTGAATATTATTCATCGTTATTGGACCGTTTGAAAACCGAGCTGCAAGAAAAACGCCCCGCGATTGGCCCACAAGAAAGTCCTTTCCATCACGACAACGCACCAGCACACACCTCAGCAGTTGTGGTCGCAAAATTAATGGAAATAGGATTCCAACTCGTTTCACATCCCCCTATTCTCCAGAGTTGGCTCCCTCGGACTACTATTTGTTCCCCAATTGAAGAAATGGCTGGCGGGACCAAGATTTTATTCAAACGAGGAGGTGATTGCAGACACTAATGGATATTTTGCAGACTTGGACAAATCCTATTATTCGGAAGAGATCAACAAACTAGAACATCGTTGGACGAAGTGTATAAGCCTAAAAGGAGACTATGTCGGAAAATAAAAAAGGTTTACCCCAAACACAAAAGTAGTTTTTATTTTAGCACGGACTTTTCAAACCAGCCTCGTACATCTAACAGAACTATCTAACGCCAACTGGATTTATTATTATTTTCAGAAAATAAACCGTTTTATTATGCAATAATGTGATATCAACAAATTCCATTACGGACTTAGTAGGATGTGATAAAACGGACGAACCGAAAGTCATGGTTGCTGCGTGTTACCAAAATCGCCATTATTATTGTTTACTTTACGTCAAAAATAATTTTTCGTTAACAAAAATGTATTCAACAGATGAAAAAATAGACATGTTATTAATTTATGGAGAGTGCAGGAAGAATAGCCGACAAGCCGGCGAGTTGCACATGGCAAGATATCCCGATAGGAGGCACCCACCCAACAATTATATTTTAAGGGTAGAACAGCAGTTTAGAAGGCAACCGATTGAACCTGCTGATGTATTTATTGGTGACGAAGAGACAGAAATCAATATATTGGCCATTGTTCAGGTAGATCCTACAATTTCTATAAGACGTGTTGAAGAACAAACCGGTGTAAATCGTGAAACCGCTCGCCGCATTTTAAGAAAATATAAGTTCAGGTCCTACACATATCAAATAAATCAACATTTATTTCAAGCAGATTACCAAAGAAGAATGGATTATTGTAATTGGTTTTTGCGAAGATACCACCTTGATAACCAATTTTATTACAACATTCTATTTTCGGGTGAATCTAGATTTACCCATTTAGGTCTATTTAATCGTAACAATACTCGATATTGGGCCCAAGAAAATCCTAGAATTATGCGAGAAAGTGCCTATCAAGAAAGATTCGGCTTTAACGTGTGGTTGGGTATCCTTGGCACAAGAAATATTGGTCCTATTATATTTGATGGTGATATGGAGAAAGATATTTGGAATTAATTCAAAATGATGTTGAAGATTTTTTAGAAACTTGACCTTTAAATCGTGGAGACATTATTTTCCAGCAGAATGGCGCTCCAGCTCACAATAGTAGAAATGTAGTAAACTACTTGAATCAAAGATTTGGTGCAAATTGGTTAGGTACTAATGGACCTAATAAGTGGTCTGCAAAATCGCCAGATCTTACCCCTCTTGATTTTTTTTATATGGAACCATCTAAAAGAAAAAATTTACAAAAGTCCACCAACAGACAGAAATGATTTAGAAATACTCTTAAGAAGTGCAGTAAATCAAATTACTGAAATTTAGTTGGAGAATGTTATGAGAAGCACAAGATTGTGTAGGATTAACAACGGACAGCATTTTGAACATTTGGAATAAATACCTAGCAAATTTATATCTAGTATAAAATAGTTTTATCTATTTATTTTTATTGTGTTACTTAGTTAAAGTATTATTTCTTTCTAATCTTAATTAATTACAATTATCGGTTTTGTTGTGTTATTCTTATTATTAAATGTTTTAGTTTTATTATTTGCATTTAAATATTTATTTAATAAATCCAATTGGCGTTAGATAGTTCTGTTAGATGTATGTTGGCAAAAAACCTGTAATGTGTAACTAGGTTAAATAAAAAATATGTGTTCCTATCTTAATTTCGGCGATATTGATCATTATTTAAAGAGAAAATTCTGTAACTGAGTGTGAAGCATAAAATTTTGTAGGAGCCACTTAGACTCGTGAAAATAGCACGATAAATGGATAGTCTTAAATTCTTTCCAAAGCGAGATAAAACGCAAACAATTGCTAGTATATCCGCCATGGCCGCCTAAGTCTAAGAGTTTAAATCTGTTTTAGCCGGTCACCCGTCAAACAAATGTCAACGTGTGATACATCGTTGGAGAGAGAATTTTAAAGCGAATTAAAATTAACAAAAAATATAGAGGGTTGCATTAAAAATAAGAAAGTTGCAGTCACTTCCGGTCAAACCGGAAATAGTTAAAAATATTTCTTAAGTGGTAAAAAGGCCTAACAATGTCTCAATCTGGTATCTAAAAAACACAAATATGTAACTTTCAAAATAAAATAATTACAGGGTCTTACATATTGGCTGTGTCACCCGGTATAGTAAGAGTAGCTCTTGGCAGTAACGATAGCACGGCATCGTTCCTCATTCGGATTCATGACGTCATTACTTGTCGTTTCGTTTCTTCTTTTTAAAATTTAAAGTGCTGTTTAATATTTAAAGTACGAGTATAAAAATTTCTTTCTACCCATATTCAGATGAAAATTTTTATAAATATAATTAAAGCTAGATTTTGTGTTAAGACAGACCTATAAATAATTATTTTTCTTTCTTGTTTTCAATTATACCTAAACGGCTTAGGTTGGAAATAACTATGGAGTTAAGTAAATTCATTACAATAATGATTGAAGTATGTTTAACTAACGTGGACGTTAAATAAAGAAAGTCTAATCGACTAAAATAACCAAGAGACTTTTTAGTTTAATAATAAATAATAGTGCACATTGTTAAAAGGACCTTAAACTCCAAAGATTGTTCCTTGAGTTTAAATGGTTTCGAAAATTATGTGCTGGAACTTTTTTTTATAAAATAAAAATGTTCATTTACTCTTAGAGAATTTTTATATCTTTCCAAGCGTCCCTATTTTCTGTTACTAGTAGCATTACAACATTTTTTTTATATATTTTCTGTCTCTCAAATTTTCTTTAGTTATTTGTCGCTAGTCCGATATTATATTATTTAGGACTAGTGCATTTTTAAACCATCTTCTTGAACTATTTTTATAGTCTGTAATTTTATGATTTTTTGTTCTTTTATTACGAAGAATTTCTTTACGTATTTACTCTACCAATACCTTAACCATTTCATGTGTAGCTCCCGCTATCACTTGTCAGCCGATAGATTCATTACGAATAGTCCACGTACGGCTGAGTTTTGAATCTTACATTTTATCTTCCTAAATTTGTAATATCATAACTCAATTGTATTCATGCCTTTGATTTAGCTACCCTTTTGGTTTTAAGAGAACATTCTTAAGGGCAATAGTTTTTAATTTAAGAAATGCATAGTATTTGATGTTTGTTCATAAAGTGTTCTTTATAAGGCTTCTCAAATTAAGAAGGTAAATTTTTCTGATTCGAAATAAATTGAGTTTTATATAGGTGTTTCGTTTAATAATGTCGATATTTTCGCAACATTTAAGCGTTTATTTCCATCACAAAATGAATTACCTTAATAATTAAAGTGTTGACCATCATTAGCTATGAGTTTTTCCCATCTTTCTGTCAAATAATGGATTCCGCACCAGAAGAACTTTTCATCTTTTGTGGCCAACCATTCATCAAGCCAAATTTTCACTTCTTCATAAGAATGTAAGTATTGTTCTGAAAGTCCGTGCTGCATCGATCGAAATAAGTGGTAGTCTAAAGGGGCTATGTCCGGTGAATACGGCGGGTGGGGTAGAACGTCCCATTTGATATTTTCCAAAGAGTTTTTAACACATTTTGCAACATGGGGCCGAGCATTGTCATGTTGAAAAATGACTTTATCGTGTCTTTGGGCGTATTCTGGTCGTTTTTCCTTCAATACTCGGTTCAACTTTATCAACTGTTGCCGGTACCAAACGCCAGAAATCGTTTCACCAGGTTTCAGCCGTCCGTAATACACAGCTCGTCTACTATCCCACCAAATACACAGCAAAGCTTTCTTTCCCTGAATATTGCGCACTGGTTCTGATGTCGAAGTTTTTTGGGTTGGAGCGTGTTCACCATAACCTTCAACCAACAATGGATAACTTTCAACAACGGTTTTCTTCAAATGAAAGGAGGTTATTAAACTTCCCCGCAAAACGTCTTTTCTAGTACGAAACACGACATATTCAAAGCTATAAAGAACTATATTTTTCGCACAATGACAATTAGTAACGAACTGGCTTTTGATGGTGTATGTTTACCTTTCAAAACGCCATAGATGTCACTAGTTTATACCAACAAATGTATTAGTAACGCCATCTCTTAACAAAATCGACGTTATTAACCGAAATACCTATTATCTTTATCATTAATTACAACGAGCGCCTTATACGCTGATGATGCAACTCTAGTAGCAGCCCGGCTGAACCGTGATTTCGTTAATCAAAACACTATGTGCTCTAACAGAGGCTCTATATTGGTGTAGGACTAATAATTTGGCAGCTTAGCTTAGTACTAATTAAACTCAAAATGTTCTCTTTGATTTCAATGGTGCTTAAATTCAATATTCCTTTGTCATTTTTTGTTGTTTGTATTCAAGTCTACTTCGCTTTAACACCGTGTTTCCCAACGGTTTTATGAGGTTACTTTTTTATTTATTCTAGAAAGCAAATATTTTAAATTTGCTTTAGGTTCAATCATTTTATGAGAAAACTTACCACCGGTCATATAAAAAAATATATTTTGGGCACAATAGTCCTATTTCTAAGTAAATTTATTTATATTGATAACCTAGCAAAAATGACCCATCATTTTAAATTTTTGTTATCCATATTTATTTGAAACGATAATGTGTTAATGGTAAAAATTAACTACTATCTATTAAGTAAGAACGTGAATGCCCGTATTCTTGAAAAGAATGTGTTTCAAGAATATTTTTTCCCATCAATGTATTCTTTGGTGTGCTAACATCGGCGCAATTAGCTTACTAAGTTGTTCAATCGCCTCCTGCATGAATAATCGCCATCTTCGAAACATCCTGTTTCTGCATACTCTGCAAATTTTTTTCGAATTTCGTGAGACAACTAAGTCAAAGTCCTGAGAGTCGAGGCACGCTGTCGACGAATTTTTCTGCATAATCTGTCCTCAGAGTCTTTCCTCTAAATTTTCTCTTTACAAGGGACCAAACGTTTTCAATAGGGTTAGCGTCTAGCAATTGTGAGGGCCACTCTAGTGTCTTTTCGTGGGCCCCAGAGAACCGCTTCACGACGTGATTTTTACCCAGCAAAGGTTTCTTCAACGTGCTTCGGAATTTGACATTATGAGCACGAAGATGTTGTCAAATGGTCTCATGGGACACATTCAAACCAGATTTTCTTAATTTTGCTGCTTCTTGGCGCAGCGTCAATTTCAGGTCGCGTGAAAACAAAAAACACGATTCGTTTTTTTTCAATTTTCGGAGTGACCACCGATTCACGTTTTAGCAAGTCGTCGACATTTGTCGTCTCGTTAAAACGATTTACCTACTTCACAAACGATACCGACTTTTTAATACATTTAGCGGCCGCGGAATGTGTCATTTTAAGCTCCATTTCGGTGGGAACAAAGAAAGGTTGCCTCGCAAACAAGTAACTCATTTTCGATTTAACGTGATTTCGACAAAAGTTTAGAATCGACTGATACTTTCACTAAAATGCGTCGTAGACAGAGGTTCCCTCTACCAGTTTTTTGTTGAATCGCTAGAATTGCATTTACCAAAAATGAATTATCGCGGACACGTTCTTACTTGACAGATTGCATTAATATTTGATATTAGCAACAGTACACGTTGTATTTTTAATTTGAAAATTCCCGTTGATTTATAAAAATATTTTGGTCCAAATGTCATCTTATTTTAAAGAAAAAATGTACATGTGGCAATATATAATAACAGGTGTCAGACAGTGGAGATAATAGACGTGCAGAAGACTTAAGAGAAAAACTAATTGATGCAACTAAACATACGAAAATATCGTTTATTTTGACAGTGACAAACGGGGAAGAGGAAACGTTACAAAAATTTGAAATGCATAATATTTTTATTTTATTTGATGCATACTACATGTAATAAGGATCATTCGCGAGTATACTGAAAATAAATGAATACCATTATAGCTCTTTCTTAAGAACCACATGATTCAGGCGATCCACCTGCCCTCTTATTATTGAAAATTTTCAAGTAACTAAATGTTTTTTTAACCCTGTACCTCATTGATGGCTGATGAAACAAAGAAGTTATTTTACTAATTTATACGGTTAATGTATTTTAAGAGCTTTTGTAATAAAACGCCAAAATCGACGTAGAGCCTGAAATTCAAAAATTAAAATTGAGGTATTTTCCATTGTAACTTTAAAAGCTAAACTATTTTAGATATTTTACTGTCTATAACTTAGTATCGAAGTATTAGTTGTGTATAAAAACTTGTAATCAAATCAGTATTTATTTCAAAAGTGATTTTTAAATTTGCTAATTTTTTTTTCAAATTTCCACAAAATTTCACATACGGGGATTAAATTTATTGCTTTTAGCTACTATACTTTACCACCCATTCAATGAAATATGTCAACTTTTCAGTAACCATATATATATATATATATATATATATATATATATATATATATATATATATATATATATATGTATATATGTATATATATATATATATATATATATATATATATATATATATATATGTATATATATATATATATATATATATATATATATATATATATATATATTATATATATATATATATATATATATATATATATATATATATATATATATATTTTCTAGAGAGTGAGAGGTTTTCACGGATGGTGGAGTGTAATACATTAAAATTCCGGGTTTCAATCCGTTTGTCTAACAATGAACTTGCACGATGCTTCGCCAAAATCTCGTTTGGCATTTTCAAGTTTGCTGCTACTCGATACAGTGATCTTCCTGCTGCTACCGCTATGCTGACTGTGTGCGTTCTCGATGTTTTGGTTTTTCCTTAGTTTGGCTAGTAGACCCTTCCATGAAGTAGATACATTGTGCTACAAGTGCATCATCCCGCTTATTTTTCAGTCCATTCTTTTCCATTTTCAAGGCTTCTCTGACTATTCGTTGAGATCCCTCAAAATTGATGTGGTGACCAGTATCATGAAGGTGCTGAAGAAGAGATGAAGTTGAACAAACAGTTTTTGATAGTTGTTTTATGTTCTTGGATCCGGGTGAAGGTTCTTCTGTTTGTTTGCTCTATGTACAGTTTGTGGCAGTCTTCGCTTATTACTCTTCCAATCCTATCTGTAACTTCTTTCACATACGGTAATAGGTCTTTACTTTGGTTGAGGTTCCGTTCTTCTGCCCTTGTCTGTGGATGCCGCTGCCTTGCAAATGCTCTCTGTATGGACTGATTTTTATATCCGTTTTGCTTAAGGGCCCTAGTGATTAGTTTAATTTCTTGCTGTCTCGTGTTTGGTTCGGTGAGTCGGTATGTTCTCCATACGAGAGTGTTGGTTCCGATTGGATTTGGTATGGATGGTGGCGTGAGCCAGCGTTTAAATATCTGTTGGTCTATATATATATATATATATATATATATATATATATATATATATATATATATATACATATATTCAAATGTAGATTGAAGACACACCTTATATTTATTTTTATGAAATATGAACATAGTTGAAAATAAAACACTGTAATACGAAATTTCAATAAGTAATGCTTCGCCAACGGTACAGCTGATATGAACATTGAAATGCTTAAATGAGTGAGAGGGAATTTTAAAAGCGAGTTAGAGAGAGACGATACACCCATCGATGAAGTGTAAAGATAATACTTCGTGTTTACGCCTTGAAATATGCTGCAAAAATAAATCTTTTTTCGTGTTTTATTAATGTTTTCGAATATTAGTGACGATTCGTTTTCGTTACAGCTTACCTAATTAAACAAACACAGTTATATTTTCATTCTGTTTTTGTCATATGTAATTTTTAACCTATATCTGAGATCTTTAATGCATTTTTTTCTGTGTAATTTGTAATTCTTTAAAAGAATCAATTTTTTTGTTACTTATTTTGAAGAATGTAAATAGTGAAATAGTCAGTTAATTGAAAGAGTAAAATAGGTGTCGATAAATAGTTTTCAATCAAAAATTTGAGACCTCTTTAAGTTAGTTTTATCTGTTATTATCAAGGGGCGCTATTTATCAATATTTCTTTTTTTTTGTTGAGTTATTGTTCTTTGATCTTGGTATATATACATTTTTTATAATTTACGTGTTCTTGGAATTAGATCATTAAAACTATTCTTGGATCTGTTATATATTTATTGACGTTTTCGACCTTCAGAAGAGGTCTTCTTCAAAATTTGCTCTTAGAAAGTAGTTCATTGTATGGGGTGTTAATTTTAAATCACTGTCAAAAACACATTTTTACTTTCTACAAACAAACCACTTAACTTGAAGGACTTTATATGACTTTATATGACAGTTATATAAAGTCCTTCAAGTTAAGTGGTTTGTCTGTAGAAAGTAAAAATGTGTTTTTGACAGTGATTTAAGATAACACCCTATACAATGAACCGAAGGTCGAAACGTCAATAAATATATGACAGATCCAGGAATAGTTTTAATGATCTGATTCCAAGAACTCGTATATATATATATATATATATATATATATATATATATATATATATGTATATATATATATATATATATATATATATATATATATATATATATATATATATATGTGTATATGTATATATGTATATATATATGTATATATATATATATATATATATATATATATATATATATATATATATATATGTGTCTAGCACACGTGCTGCAGGGAAGTCCCTAAAGCGCTCCAGGAGCGGCATGTCTGCGGAAAAAGCGATTCACGTTGTTCTTGAATCGCTGTAAATTGTACTCGCTGGGGATGATGTTCTCCATATAAAAGACTGCTTGAAAAGCGTTGTACGCGGAATAACAAGTTGAACATCATACGGATGTGAAGCACCAGCGCGACGTGTATTTCTGTATATATATATATATATACATATATATATATATATATATATATATATATATATATATATATATATATATATTCTCAATTTCTTGGGCTTTATAGTTCTTTTGTTTTAAGGATAGAGAAATTACATCACGTTCTAGTTAGAATTTATTGAAAACGTTTCGCCTAATTTTTAGGCTTCTTCAGTTCATCTACAAATTGAAATTTTCTGTTTTGGATATTCAATAGGACGCACAAATTTTTTTTTATTATGAATATATAAAATTCTTAAAACTTATAATAGAGTGTAGAAGGTGAAAATAATAAAAATACACACAAAAAAATATATATATAAAAACTTACATGTGTAGGTTGAAACGAAGACACACTTAACATTCTTTAAAAGGTGTTACTAAGACGGTCACATTTTTTAAAATAACTTTAGATTTGTATAGGGAACAAAAGTTTGGTGGTTGGTGATTTCAACCCAACTTATATATATATATATATAAATATATATATATATATATATATATATATATAATATATATATATATATATATATATATATATATATATATATATCTATATATACATAACTCTACAAAGATCAAGAAAAAAATTTCTAATATTAAAACTACATAATACTTAACAACCTCCATACCTTTTCTGCATTCACCTTACTCAACATTGCCGAAGAACTATAAATTCCTTTCCTTCTTTAAGTATTATATATGTAATAAATTTGAAACCGATATTTTGTTCGAGAATTATCGTACCAACAGGACCGCCGAAAATGAAACATTAGATTTTGTGACCTAGGCATCCTAAAACGCCATAAACCATAAATGTTTCAGAGAGTGATTTATTTTTAAGTAAAAAAATATTTACAAAACTAGTTGGGGGTTATTTAATCTTTTATAATTTATGACTGTTTTCTACTTTTTCACACTTAAAAGTTAATAAAATATAGAAATCAATTTTTTTAATGTAGGGAAAACGATAGAGAATTAATTCCCTTATTGTGAAAAAGTCAAATTACTTAAATTGGTTTACCGTTATTAGAAATAGATCCCGATAATTTTAAAGACATGTCATATTCGGGCCGGTGCCGCACAGTGGAAAACAAGTGGAAAAAACCCAAAATTTCAAAACAACAAACACAAAAATTATTGTTGTTAATTTTTAGTGTAGTTTCTTACTTCGACGAGTTTTTTTCCAATAGTGTTCACACGTTGTGGCGGCGCGTAGCTAGGTAGCATAGTACCTTGGTTACGGTGCAGAAGATCGAATTTATTTAAGTATATTCGGCCTGGCCCCGTACATAGGTAGTAGTTGTTCGCAGAAATGCAATAATGTCCGAGGCAGCACTACCGCTTTGTCTAAAAGGTACTGTGAAATACAAAAATGTATGTTTCGGCACTTGACGGGTATTACTACATCCTCGCCGATATCCTTCGGATATGGAAAAAGGGTAAAATCCCTACTCAGACTGAGAGAACTTCAGAGTTGAACGATAAAAAAAAAAGAATAAAAAACGCCCCCTAAAGTAGTCCGAATTAGAGATCATTGCTTACACACGATTTTTATATTTCAAGACAGTGAATTGCTTTCATTGTTTTTTATTCTTCAAGGAACACGTCAAAATTAAGCAATCATGCAGTGAACATGCGTACATTACCGTATATATTATATTACGGATGTTTCTATGGAAATGCAAGTATAGTGATAATTTTTGTTTTTCTTGAGTTTTGAAGACTAGTTTCACTCGCCTCCAAAGAACCTCTTGTAATAGTAGATACTATGAGGTTCGATTTCCCGTAAAAAATGCCACCAAATGTCACCGAATGCATTTTCAGTTGATAGTCCAGTAAACAGGGGATAAAAAGTGATCGTTTTAGGAAAAAGTATACGAGATTTTGGGTGCTAAATCCAAATTTCAACTTCGTCACCTCGTAAATGTTATGCATTTTTAGTAAAACATAAAGAATAGTTGAGAAAAAAACTTCTATATTTTTTCCTGTTTACTTTCCGGCAAATCGAACCTCATAGTATATACTATCTAAGCAAACAAGGGGTTTTTTGGAGGCGAGTAGAGCTAGTCTTCAAAACTCAAGTGAAACAAGAACTCTCACCATACTTCCATTTTTTGTCACTGTAGATCAAACGGGGTTCCACCATTATACCATGGAGACAAAACGGCAGTGTGAAAGGCGACAGTGCACGGAAAAAGGCGAAAACAGTTATCAGCGGCAAAAGTGATGGTAACCTTTTTTTAGGACTCATAGGATATCATCATGTTTTACTATTTGAAAAAGGGTGAAACAGTGACTGACTTTTATTACGAAACGTTATTGAATCCTTTGCATAGTGAGTTAAGGAGTTACATACACCTGAGCGCTGCAATATATATATATATATATATATATATATATATATATATATATATATATATATATATATATTAAAGGTTATTAAGTGAATAATACAAAAGAATGGCAATTATATATTTTTATTGTACTTTAAATTATAACAAATTTTTGTTTAAATATGTTTTCAATGTTAACATTTTTTTTATCGGGTTTAATAGACCATTGATGAAAAGTATGGCGCCTCCTTGTCTGCCGAATAACTTCACAAAAGATAATCCAATCTGCAAAAATATAAATTAATCATGTAAAATAATGTAGTTAAAAATTACGGTGTTTCAAATTTGAGTACGCAATTTTCGACCAAAAAATTTATGTTTAATTATAAATAAAGAATTGTGTATAAGAAAAATTAAAAAAAAAACTCTTTACATTTCATAGAAAAAAATATTAACATTTTTTTTTTGTGAAGGAATAAAAAAATTGGAATCTCGCTAGATCAAATATATGGAGATCAGTGGAGAATATGTTGAGAAATAATTTTTTGTTTTTGCAGAAAAATGGTATTTACCTTGTTTTTTACTAGACTTTTTAAGCCACCCTCGTAGTATAGAGTTAAAAGAACTCTAGCGGTTTAGGCACCTGCCAAGAATTTTTAAGATACTCTATAAATAATTATCCAAATTAATTGCACTAATATGTCTCAATTGAAATGTTTTATGACAGTAACTTTTATGAAGGAAACTCTATACCTCTTCAATCATCTACAAACCATTTAAAATTTCAAATTTAACACCAGAATCAGTCACACCTACACTCTTCGTTTAAAAACATATTTTCCGACCGTTCGTTAAAACCCAGCATCACTTTTACTACCATAATTAGGCGTCTAAGTGAACAAATGGCATAAACTTTCTGGTACAATACTAGTGGTGTTTGCAACTTTTGACAACAAAAGTAGCAACCACTTTGGACAGAGGCTGTACGTGTAAATCAAGCTTGCAACTCTTCCCATTTTTTCCAATTTTATTCGTTTTGATCATCAATTAATATCCTATTAATTAGCTTATTTTAATTTATATTATAGTTCATATAGAAAATAAATAAGTAATTTCTAGTGGACAATCAATTTAAAGCACCCCGTACAGCAATTATCTAACAGACAAGCATGTGTCAAATCAAGTAAACAAAAATTTCAAACGAATAATCATAATCAAAACACTAAATATTCTGATTTTAATAATTTACTTTTTAATTACAAGATTTAAAAAAACTATTAATTATACCCTTGTTAAAAACAATTAAGAGTTATTAAAATTACAAGCTAAACAATAATTGTTGGTGGTTAAACAATGTTAAATTATTTGATTAGTCAATTATATTACACTATTAGCTTAAAAAACTATATTCGGGACAAAAATATTTACAGAAAAATGTTATTTACCTTGTTTTTTACAAGACTTTTTAAGCCACCCTCATAGTATAGAGTTAAAAGAACTCTAGCGGTTTAGACACCAGCCAAAAATTTTTAAGATATTCGATAAGTAATTATTCAAATTAATTGCACTAATATGCGTCAATTGAAATGTTTTATGACAGTAACTTCTATGAAGGAAACTCTATACCTCTTCAATCATCTACAAACCATTTAAAATTTCAAATTTAACACCAGAATCAGTCACACCTACACTCTTCGTTTAAAACGTATTTTCCGACCGTTCTTTAAAACCCAGCATCACTTTTACTACAGCCTCGTAGTATAGAGTTAAAAGAACTCTAGCGGTTTAGACACCTGCCAAGAATTTTTAAGATACTCGATAAGTAATTATACAAATTAATTGCACTAATATGCCTCAATTGAAATGTTTTATGACAGTAACTTCTATGAAGGAAACTCTATACCTCTTCAATCATCTACAGACCATTTAAAATTTCAAATTTAACACTAGAATCAGTCACACCTACACTGTTCGTTTAAAACTTATTTTCCGACCGTTCGTTAAAACCCAGCATCACTTTTACTACCATAATTAGGCATCTAATTGAACAAATGGCATAAACTTTCTGACATAACACTAGTGGTGTTTGCTACTTTTGACAACAAAAGTAGCAACCACCTTAGACAGAGGCTGTACGTGTGAATCAAGCTTGCAACTCTTCCCATTTTTTCCAATTTTATTCGTTTTAATCAACAATTAATATCCTATTAATTAGCTTATTTTAATTTATATTATAGTTCATATGGAAAATAAATAAGTGATTTCTAGTAGACAATCAATTTAAAGCACCCCGTATAGCAATTATCTAACAGACAAGCATGTGTCAAATCAAGTAAACAAAAATTTCAAACTAATAATCATAATCAAAACATTAAATATTCTGATTTTAATAATTTACTTTTTAATTACAAGATTTAAAAAAACTATTAATTATACCCTTGTTAAAAACAATTAAGAGTTATTAAAATTACAAGCTAAACAATAATTGTTGGTGGTTAAACTCTGTTAAATTATTTGATTAGTCAATTATATTACACTATTAGCTTAAAAAACTATACTCGGGACAAAAATATTTACAGACAAATGTTATTTACCTTGTTTTTTACAAGACTTTTTAAGCCACCCTCATAGTATAGAGTTAAAAGAACTCTAGCGGTTTAGACACCAGCCAAAAATTTTTAAGATACTCGATAAGTAATTATTCAAATTAATTGCACTAATATGCGTCAATTGAAATGTTTTATGACAGTAACTTCTATGAAGGAAACTCTATATACCTCTTCAATCATCTACAAACCATTTAAAATTTCAAATTTAACACCAGAATCAGTCACACCTACACTCTTCGTTTAAAACATATTTTCCGACCGTTCGTTAAAATCCAGCATCACTTTTACTACCATAATTAGGCGTCTAATTGAACAAATGGCATAAACTTTCTGGCATAATACTAGTGATGTTTGCAACTTTTGACAACAAAAGTAGCAACCACCTTGGACAGAGGCTGTACGTGTAAATCAAGCTTGCAACTCTTCCCATTTTTTCCAATTTTATTCGTTTTGATCATCAATTAATATCCTATTAATTAGCTTATTTTAATTTATATTATAGTTCATATAGAAAATAAATAAGTGATTTCTAGTAGACAATCAATTTAAAGCACCCCGTATAGCAATTATCTAACAGACAAGCATGTGTGAAATCAAGTAAACAAAAATTTCAAACTAATAATCATAATCAAAACACTAAATATTCTGATTTTAATAATTTACTTTTTAATTACAAGATTTAATTATACCCTTGTTAAAAACTATTAAGAGTTATTAAAATTACAAGCTAAACAATAATTGTTGGTGGTTAAACTCTGTTAAATTATTTAATTACTCAATTGTATTACACTATTAGCTTAAAAAACTATACTCGGGACAAAAATATTTGCAGAAAAATGTTATTTACCTTGTTTTTTACAAGACTTTTTAAGCCACCCTCGTAGTATAGAGTTAAAAGAACTCTAGCGGTTTAGACACCTGCCAAGAATTTTTAAGATACTCGATAAGTAATTATCCAAATTAATTGCACTAATATGCCTCAATTGAAATGTTTTATGACAGTAACTTCTATGAAGGAAACTCTATACCTCTTCAATCATCTACAAACCATTTAAAATTTCAAATTTAACACCAGAATCAGTCACACCTACACTCTTCGTTTAAAACATATTTTCCGACCGTTCGTTAAAATCCAGCATCACTTTTACTACCATAATTAGGCGTCTAATTGAACAAATGGCATAAACTTTCTGGCATAATACTAGTGGTGTTTGCATCTTTTGACAACAAAAGTAGCAACCACCTTGGACAGAGGCTGTACGTGTAAATCAAGCTTGCAACTCTTCCCATTTTTTCCAATTTTATTCGTTTTGATCATCAATTAATATCCTATTAATTAGCTTATTTTAATTTATATTATAGTTCATATAGAAAATAAATAAGTGATTTCTAGTAGACAATCAATTTAAAGCACCCCGTATAGCAATTATCTAACAGACAAGCATGTGTGAAATCAAGTAAACAAAAATTTCAAACTAATAATCATAATCAAAACACTAAATATTCTGATTTTAATAATTTACTTTTTAATTACAAGATTTAATTATACCCTTGTTAAAAACTATTAAGAGTTATTAAAATTACAAGCTAAACAATAATTGTTGGTGGTTAAACTCTGTTAAATTATTTAATTACTCAATTGTATTACACTATTAGCTTAAAAAACTATACTCGGGACAAAAATATTTGCAGAAAAATGTTATTTACCTTGTTTTTTACAAGACTTTTTAAGCCACCCTCGTAGTATAGAGTTAAAAGAACTCTAGCGGTTTAGACACCTGCCAAGAATTTTTTAAGATACTCGATAAGTAATTATCCAAATTAATTGCACTAATATGCCTCAATTGAAATGTTTTATGACAGTAACTTCTATGAAGGAAACTCTATACCTCTTCAATCATCTACAAACCATTTAAAATTTCAAATTTAACACCAGAATCACTCACACCTACACTCTTCGTTTAAAACATATTTTCCGACCGTTCGTTAAAATCCAGCATCACTTTTACTACCATAATTAGGCGTCTAATTGAACAAATGGCATAAACTTTCTGGCATAATACTAGTGGTGTTTGCAACTTTTGACAACAAAAGTAGCAACCACCTTGGACAGAGGCTGTACGTGTAAATCAAGCTTGCAACTCTTCCCATTTTTTCCAATTTTATTCGTTTTGATCATCAATTAATATCCTATTAATTAGCTTATTTTAATTTATATTATAGTTCATATAGAAAATAAATAAGTGATTTCTAGTAGACAATCAATTTAAAGCACCCCGTATAGCAATTATCTAACAGACAAGCATGTGTGAAATCAAGTAAACAAAAATTTCAAACTAATAATCATAATCAAAACACTAAATATTCTGATTTTAATAATTTACTTTTTAATTACAAGATTTAATTATACCCTTGTTAAAAACTATTAAGAGTTATTAAAATTACAAGCTAAACAATAATTGTTGGTGGTTAAACTCTGTTAAATTATTTAATTACTCAATTGTATTACACTATTAGCTTAAAAAACTATACTCGGGACAAAAATATTTGCAGAAAAATGTTATTTACCTTGTTTTTTACAAGACTTTTTAAGCCACCCTCGTAGTATAGAGTTAAAAGAACTCTAGCGGTTTAGACACCTGCCAAGAATTTTTAAGATACTCGATAAGTAATTATCCAAATTAATTGCACTAATATGCCTCAATTGAAATGTTTTATGACAGTAACTTCTATGAAGGAAACTCTATACCTCTTCAATCATCTACAAACCATTTAAAATTTCAAATTTAACACCAGAATCAGTCACACCTACACTCTTCGTTTAAAACATATTTTCCGACCGTTCGTTAAAACCCTTTTACTACCATAATTAGGCATCTAATTGAACAAATGGCATAAACTTTCTGGCATAATACTAGTGGTGTTTGCAACTTTTGACAACAAAAGTAGCAACCACCTTGGACAGAGGCTGTACGTGTAAATCAAGCTTACAACTCTTCCCATTTTTTCCAGTTTTATTCGTTTTGATCATCAATTAATATCCTATTAATGAGCTTATTTTAATTTATATTATAGTTCATATAGAAAATAAATAAGTGATTTCTAGTAGACAATCAATTTAAAGCACCCCGTATAGCAATTATCTAACAGACAAGCAGACAGTGCAATTTTTAAGATACTCGATAAGTAGTTATCCATATTAATTGCACTAATATGCCTCAATTGAAATGTTTTATGACAGAAACTTTTGTGAAGGAAACTCTATACCTCTTCAATCATCTACTGTTATTTATGCCTTGTGGCCGATGTCTTCGAAATCTAGCGCTAGACTTGAGGCCCAGCGGCGCAATTTTAAGATTGTTTCTATTTTTTAGATTCTTTAGAAATAGAAAAATATTTTTCTTTTCTTACTCAGAAATACAGTATATTCAAAAATGTTCGAACTGTGCACGAGGCGCTATCTATCGACAAAAAATGAAACTAAGTCGTTTCAACTTCGTTTTGCGCCTCTGGTGAAGTCGAGACAAGTCTGCATCAGTTCAACCGTGTAATGTATATTTATTATTTATCGTTTTCACCTGTTACCATTATTTGGAAAATGAAAAAAACACGCTGCCACTTGTTTTTGTGTTTTACCCAATAAAAATGCCGCCGAGACATTCTAGATATTAGTAGATGTGTGTGAAGAGTTTGCCATGAAGTATGCACAGGTATTTGAATAGTTTTCGAGATTTAAAGGTGATCATAGTTAGAAAACGATGCAAGAGCAGGGTCACCAACAACAAACCGTAACGACAAAAATGTTCATCGCGCATGCTCAATCGCTGTCTGATAATCTAAGTGACAACCAAATCACTCCACGTCAGCATAATTATTGTGCATAATATGTTACGAAAAAAGAAACAGTCCGCTAAATTTTTCCATGTTCATTTACGGATGAGCAGTAGGGACAACGGATCGTGACGTCTGAACGTTTTACTGACGATGACCTGAAATTTTTCCATGGAATTATTACCGGTGAGGACGGTCACGGTGCTTTGAATATAATCTGAGCGCCAAACAGAGATACGAGTCTAACAAAGCACACACGGTAAACATAAAACACAGTTGCGACAGTCCGACTCGACACCTTTGATCTCAAGGGGTTCGAGTTTGTGATGATCACATGACCAGTCGCCATATTGCTATTATGAAGCTCGCGAGTTTTTGAAATATTCATTCTTCTTTGAAGAAAAATCCTATTTTGTAGAATAAAAATGAATTTTGATGATTGAAAGGAAGTAAAAAAGAGAAATGTTTTTTTTAGAAACATTTTTTTTATCAAGTTAACAGATATAAAAAAAAAACAGCGAAAGAGGCAAAAAATACAAGAAACTTCAACGCTTTTTGCTCGTTATTCGTTTAAATATCTCATTGTTGAATTTATATTTCTTATCTATTAAAGATATTGTTCGTGGCGGATACTACTACTATATAAAAAAATTAAATCCATGTACTGATTTATTCAAACTCATTCGTGCTGGAGAATTACTACTTTTGCATGCCCAGATTGAATTTTGAAAGTTTGGTTAGCGAATTTTAGCAGATAATATAATTTAACTCTAGCAAACATTCTGCCCCGAATTCAGAAAAAAGTACAAGTGGAATAACATGAACCAACACTTAACAATAATAAAACGTTAACTGTTTTACAAATAAAATGTATCTCTAATATGAAAACACAATTATCATAATCTTTATATAACATATGGCATAATAGAAATAAAGAATAGTGAATAAATTACCTTTGAGAGATACCACATATATTTTTACAAGCACTAACCGCACAACAAAAACTCCCTCTTGACATAATTTTTAAAATTATTTTCAATAACGTCAAACGGGTCGTTTACTTATTGAATAATTATTAATAATGAATTTCAGAGCACATTATAAAAAGTATGATAGGGGACGCATTTAAAAAACAGGTCCTAAAAAATTTTCTTTATCGTCGCTACTGTGTTTTATATTTTACTGTGGCACAGATCTATGAACGTAAGAGCCTCGAAATCACAGATGATGGCATTATCCATTATGAATTAATCCCACTCCGGCACCATAGAGAGTGTTTTGAAAAAGAGGAGGGCAGCTGGTTTCTGTTGCAGGACAACTCATCGGCCCACACTATTTAGTTACCAGCTTTCTGGCCTGAACTGTCACTGTTATTTACCAATCCATCTTATACGCCAGATCTGACTCTAGTTGATTTTTATGCTTCTGTATATAAAATTCGCCCCGGAAGGGGAACTCTATGTGGTTGAGGCCACCACTCAATTTAACGTTACCGTTTCTAAATGATATTTCGGTGGACTACTTTGATCGGTCCTTCTAGCGGCTCTACGACAGTTCTAGCTGCTGTATTTAGAGAATAAATGGTCTATGGTTAATTTTGAATAATAAAATTTTGCCTGCACACCTGTATTTCACATCACTTAAGAAATTTTTTGGGTATACTGTGTACACCATATCTACGTATAAGAAATATATATTTTTATAATTGTATGAACTTGAAAGATAACATATCACTCAACTTTATGATAAAATAATATAGATAAATTGAAACAATAATTATGAACTCGTTTAACAAACGAAGTTGGTCAATTTAATTTTGTCTCGTATTTTTAATCCACTTCATCACTATGACAGCTATGACGGTAAAGGTGCTTCTTTTTATTGATAAATGTATTAAAATTTTTGTAGTTTTCGCCGAGTTAATCTAGTCGAGATGGTGTAGTTTATTGATAATTATTTTGAACATCTAAAATATTAGGAAATTACTTAGGTCGTAAAGTGAAATTTTCTCAATAAATACTATTTTCCTAAAAAAAAGGCAGAATAGGATCTAAAATAGAGCCGGTTATTACACCTTAATCCATACTATGACTTACCGCAGATTATTTACTAATAAAAACCCTGTGATGATGTCAAGTCTGGCCTCAAAAACAACACATCTAAAATTAAAATAATGGGTTTCTGTAGAAAGAGGCAATCAAATACCTTAGATAGGTCACGGAAAACTGCTTCAGCAATCCCACATCTACAGTTGTCGAATGGTCTCATGGGACACATTCAAACCTGATTTTCTTAATTTTGTCACTCCTTGATGCAGCGTCAATTTCAGATTCCGTAAAAACCAAGACACGATTTGTTTTTCGACTTTCAGACTGACTTTAGCTAACGAGCCTCGTTTTGGAAAATCGTCCACATTTTTCGTCTCTTTGAAATGACTTATTTATTTTTTCACAAACGATACCGACTTCTTAATATATTTAGCGGCCGTGGAATGCGTGGGATGTGAACGAAGAAAGGCTGCCTCGAACCGACGCGCAAACAAGTGAGTCATTTTGTATTTTACATGATTTCGACGAAAGTTCGGAATCGACTGATAATTTTATTAAAATGCGTCTTAGACAAAGGTTCCCTCTACATCGCGGACACGTTCTTACTTGACAGACTGTAATAGTAAATAAGTACAAACTCTCCACTAATTTATACACTGTATCACAAAATTGGGAAATGTTACTAAAGTTCAAACTGTTTTGTTTTTATGAGCATCTATAATATTAATAAAATGCAACGTCTCTCTGTCTGTCTGTCTGTCTGTCTGTCCGTTAATGCGCTTATCACTGGAGAACCACTTATCCTGGCGTTTTCTGGCTAGGTTATAGGCTATATTTTATTACGATAGGTAGCATAAGGAATGAGTAGTGACGTAAAATAATGAACGAAGTCGGAAAAAAGTTTGCCGCTAGCGCGTTCCCTTGCAATACACACCCTAAACCATTAAATATGGAACAATATTATGTAGCAGAGAATATCTACAATCTATAATTTTTTTTTAATTCATACATATATTCTTTGGTCAGGTTATATAATAATAATAATAATCTATATCTATAATATATATAAAATGCAACGTCTCTCTGTCTGTTTGTCTGTCCGTTAGTGCACTTATCCCTCGAGATCCACTTATCCGATTTACGTGATTTTTTAAATTCGTACATATATTCTCTGACCAGGTTATAGATATATATTTTATTACATCTATAATATATATAAAATGCAACGTCTCTCTGTCTGTCTGTCTGTCCGTTAGTACGCTTATCACTGGAGAGAGCCACTTATCCGATTTACGTACTTTTTTGTTAAACATACATATGTTCTCTGGCCAGGTTATAGGATTATTTTATTACGATAGGTGACATAAGGAATAAGCAGTCACGATAATAGTGAATCAAGTCGGAGAAAAGTTTGCCGCTAGCGCGTTCTCTTGCAATACACTGCCTAAAGCATTAAATATGGAACAATATCATGTAGCAAAGAATGTAATATATATAAAATGAAACGTTTTTCTGTCTGTGTGTCTGTCCGTTAGTGCGCTTATCACTAGAGAACCACTTATCCGATTTACGTGTTTTTTTTTTTAATTCATACATTTGTTCTCTGGCCAGGTTATCTATAATCTTCTATCTAGAATATATATAAAATGCAACATCTCTCTGTCTGTCTGTCTGTCTACCTGTCTCTCTGCCTGTCTGTCTGTACGTTACTGCGCTTATCACTTGAGAACCACTTATCCGATTTACGTGTTTTTATAAATTTATACATATGTTCTATATAATTCCATATAAGCCTAGACAATGGGAGATAAGGTGAGATAATGGGAGATACGGAGAAATAATGGGAGATATGTCGCGATAAGCCTCGATAATGGGAGATAAGGTGAGATAATGGGAGATAAATATAAATAATGGGAGATAAGCAGGGATTCTTCTTCTTCTATCTCCTTTAAAGGGTACTATTCTGTATAGGATAATTGGCCCAGCTTCTTGATAAGCAGAGATAAGTCTAGATAATTGGTGTTATGGTGAGATAATGGTTGATAAGGATAAATAATGGGAGATAAGGAGAAATATTGACAGATAAGTGGAGATAAGCCTAGATAATGGGAGATAATGTGAGATAATGGGAGATAGGGAGAAATAATGGGAGATGAGCAGAGATAAGCCTAGATAATCGAAATTATGTAGAGATAATGGGAGATAAGGAGAAATATTGAGAGATAAGGGGAAATAATGGGAGATATTTTATTACGTTGGGTAACATAAGGAATAAGCAGTGACGATAGTGGTGAATCAAGTCCACACGAGCGGAGACCTGATACAAGGTATGGCAAAAGTCAAGTCAAGTCACAGAATGTATACATCCTGTGAAAATAAGGATCTAAAAAGCTTTACAGTTGCACGTACTGTAGCTTACATACAAATATTTATAATATAAAGATCCAAAAAGTTATAATTACACGTACTCTAGCTTACATACAAACATTTATAATATAAACTCCTCAATCTGAAAAAAATCCTGAGTGCTATAAGGGACATTCTGAATTAGCAATCTTGATATTAGTTTCTTATACATACTTAGATTTAAAAATTTAATACTAGTCATCAGATTATTAAAAAGCTTTATGCCGTTGTAATAGGGACTCCTTTCAAATAGAGATAATGTGTGTTCTGGTATAACTAAATTTTTGTTATATCTTGTATCGTAATTATGCATGTCGGCCATGGCTACAAATTTATTCAAATTACTCTTAATATAAATCAGAACCTCCAGTATGTACATAGCAGGCAGAGTGAGTATAGCAAATTTTTTGAAAAGTTCACGGCATGAATGTCTTGATCTGACACCTGCAATATTTCGAACTGCTCTTTTTTGCATTCTAAATGCTCTGAGCATATTAGGGACATTAGACATTACTGTATTAAAGTTAACGACACTTTTTAATCGAAAAATGGCAAAACACACCGATGAAAGCCTTTTGCATAATTCATTTATATGACATCTCCAATTTAAACTGTTGTCTATATAGACACCTAACAATTTAGTCTCCGTTACCTGAGCAATAGAATGTCCGGTTACGTCAGTCCTAATCAGAAAACTTTCAACAAATTGGGATGCCCTAGGCACAAAATTTATAAAAATAGTCTTTTCAGCATTAAGACTTAACATATTAGTTTTGAACCACTGTTCAAAAACTCTTAACATATTCTGCAGTTTATCTACAGCCAGAGTAATGGTGTTGTCACAGCATACATAACTCTTATCGTCTGCAAACATGATTAAATTACTTAACGATATTCGGTAAGCACACGAGCTGTAGGGACATACCTAACGCGCCACAGGAGCTACTCGTGTACGGAAAAAGCGATTCATCTTCGTCTTGAATCGCTGTAAATTGTACTCGGCGGAAAACGAAACCCTGAACGAATCATTCCAAAGGGATGAGGTTCTCCATACAAAAGCCTGCTTGAAAAGGGTTGTACGAGGAGGGACAAGCTGAACCTCATAAGGATGTGAAATATTAGCTCGACGTGAATTCTTAGCATGCACCATTCTGGGAGGAATTAAGGGGGCTACATCCATCGAACATTTTTCATGAAAGTACTTGTAGAATAGACTCAACTCGCCAACAATTCTCCGATGTACCAAGGAATCAAGGTTAAAGCTCTCTTCTGAATAGAATCCAACAAATTCAGTGTACGTTTGGAAGCAGAGCCCCAAATATGGAAACATTCCATCGTTGGTCGCACTTGACCTTTATATAGAATTAACAGTTGTTGTGGAGTGTGTAACGTGGTCATGCTCTAACATATTTGCTCCAAAATTACTGCCTAGCAAATTGAGTGACGATGCTATGGAGTGTCCCGACATAACTATGTTGGATTCAGCAACGTTAACTTTTTTAGAAAAAAACTGGCACCTTAGTTTTTATAGCGTTAAATTATACTTGATTACGATCACCCAAAATAGAATTTCTTCCAAGACTTTGTTAAGTTGAACGACTTCCTGTTGTCTGCCGATATCTGCATGAGTCGCCGATGTTGGAGCATTCAAAGTGAATGAAGAAATAAGCGTGTTGTCACCTGTAAAGCTGTAGATTGGATTCTTGATCGTTTCATACAATCAGAAAGAAATCCGTCGACTGTCACTCGTAAAGAACGCTCTCTGAGGAAACACGAAAACCATAAACAAAACCATTTAAAATTTCAAATTTAACACCAGAATCAGTCACACCCACACTCTTCTTTTAGAACTTATTTTCCGACCGTTCGTTCGTTAAAACCCAGCATAACTTTTTACTACCATAATTAGGCATCTAATTGAACAAATGGCATAAACTATCTGACATAACACTAGTAGTGGTTGCTACTTTTGACAACAAAAGTAGCAACCACCTTGGATAGAGGATGTACGTGTGAATCAGGCTTGCAACTCTTCCCATTTTTAGTGTTCCGTACGAAACACTTATAAGATGACTTCGGTGTATGTCTGTCTGTCTGTCTGTCACACCCGATATTCTCCGAAACTATTTGTCATAGAAAATTGAAATTTGGTAATAATATAGGAATTGATGGCCTCATCAAAGCCGTGTAGTTTTGAAAGTCAAATTTTGACTTAAGGGGTTAGTTTTGGGGGGTGAAATCGGAAGTGAAAAAAAAAATTTTTTTTAGAGGTATAAAACTTTAAGTTGGCAACACTTTTTTAACTGGCGGGCCATTTTGTCAGCTGTCAAGTGATTTATGTTTAGTTTGGTTTGGCATTTCAACATGAATAGACTGACGCCTGAACAACGCTTCCAAATTGTGCAAATTTATTTTGAAAATCATGGTTCTGTTCGAAATACGTATCGCGCACTACGTCCATTTTACGGTCAACATAATCGTCCATCAGAGCAATTAATTCGATTAACTATGGAACTTTTTCGCACCACGTTTACTCTAAATGATAATACGCATCCACAGAGACGTCGTACAGTGCGTACAGAAGAAGTCATTGCTGCTATAGAGCGTAGCGTAGAGGAAGACCCGAATCAGTCTATCCGCCATCGTGCACAGGAATTGGATATGTGTCCATCCACTTTATGGAAGATCTTGGTTTGCGTGCTTACAAAATCCAACTCGTGCAACAATTGAAGCCACACGATCACCTAGCAAGGCGTAGATTCGCTCAATGAGCCCAAAACAAGATTGCCGTTGACCCCGATTTTCATAAGCGAATTTTGTTTAGCGATGAAGCTCACTTTTGTTTGAATGGATACGTCAATAAACAAAACTGCCGTATTTGGAGTGATGATAATCCTCAAGTGTATGTTGAGACACCGTTACATCCAGAAAAACTGACTGTTTGGTGTGCTTTATGGGCTGGTGGAATCATTGGTCCGTACTTCTTTAAAAACGATGCTGGTCAGAACGTTACAGTCAATGGTGACCGCTATAGAGCCATGATTACTCACTTTTTCGTTCATCGAACAACCATGATGTGCAGGAGCTGTGGTTTTAACAAGACGGCGCAACATGTCACACAGCTCGTGCCACAATTGAAGGAAACGTTTGGTAACCGCATAGTTTCACGTTTCGGACCCGTGAATTGGCCTCCAAGATCGTGCAATTTAACGCCGCTAGACTATTTTCTGTGGGGATATGTGAAGTCGCTAGTCTACGCCGATAAGCCCGAAACGATTGACCACTTGGAGGACAACATTCGCCGCGTTATTGCCGATATACGGCCACAAATGTTGGAAAAAGTCATCGAAAATTGAACCTCCAGATTAGACTACGTCCGAGCCAGCCGTGGCGGTCATATGCCAGAAGTCATATTTAAATTATAATGCCAGAAGATTATCTTTCGAATAAAGTAAATTTCATGTCAATTTAAAAAATTCATCTTTGTTTTATTCCATTTCAAAGTTCTATACCTCTATAAAAAACACCCTTTAGGTCATCGAGTGTGGTGTCAAATGAAAGCTTGTGAAAACACGAGTAATATATATATATATATATAATATATATATATATATATATATATATAATGTAATACTTGCTCACACTTTTCTTTGTATTATTTTTAAAAAATCGCGAAAAATCGCTGTCCCTCCACCTTATCTCGAAAAGTACTGATCAAAAAATTTTGAAAAAATTCTGGAATATTCTCCAGGGGGTGTAAATTGAACGAAAATTATCACGAGTGCATTACCTTTAATAATTTATCTGGTATACAAAAAAAAAACAAAAATTTCAGGGTCATCAATTTTCAGAGAAGATTGGAAACAAACTTTGTTGAAAACTCATTTGCGGTGTGCTTTGTGTAGTCACTGATCATTTTATACCACCGTAACATCATTTTTTATTTTAAAAGCAATCAACGTACGGAACACTAATTGTGCAAGTTCAACTTGCACTTGACCGGTTATTTCCAATTTTATTAGTTTTAATCAACAATTAATATCCTATTAATTTGCTTATTCTAATTTATGCTATATTTCATATAGAAAATAAATAAGTGATTTCTAGTAGACAATCAATTTAAAGCATCCCGCATAGCAATTATCCAACAGGCAAGCGTGTGTCAAATCAAGTAAACAAAAATTTCAGACTAATAATCATAATCAAAACATCAAATATTCTGATTTTAATAATTTACTTTTTAATTACAAGATTTAAAAAAACCTATTAATTATACCCTTGTTAAAAACAATTAAGAGTTATTAAAATTACAAGCCAAACAATAATTGTTGGTGGTTAAACTCTGTTAAATTATTTAATTAGTCAATTATATTACACTATTAGCTTAAAAAAACTATACTCGGGACAAAAATATTTGCGCCATAATTATTTCTTTAAGAGAATTGGACGGGATTTTTTTTTAATACTGCGCTCCGATTATCCAGCAGTTTACCAAATATATAACAATAATTTTTGTACCAAAATGATGCCCACTCAAGCGTCTTTATCATAAGACTTTTTTCCTGCTGATTCTTCTCGTCATTTTAAATATCCCTATTTCCAGAGTGATCGTCCTCTTTACGCCTACCTAGTGACGTCCATTAAAATATATTTTTTGACCAATTGAGTCATATCAATTCTGTTCTCATCGTCTTCATTATATGGTACATATTTCTAATTTCATATCTTTCTTAACACCCCAACACTTGGTCAAAGATACTCCCTTATAACTCTGCCTTAACATTTTCACGTTCACTTGTTGCCCATATCTACCACCACTTTTCTATCAATTTTAGTATATTTTTTGCTTGTCACTGACATTTTTACATTGCCAAACTGGGTTGAATGCCCTAACAACATTTTTCTGTGTATTATTTTCTTACTTCTTACCTTCCTATATCATCAATCAATCATCTTTCAAAATACCGATCCACCTGTTTTAAGTGGCAATCTTCATCCGATAGAACTTTAAATCTAGTTACAGAATTCATAACTGGATATTCTGTTTTCTGAGTACTATCTTGAAAACTTGCTTTTTTTTCTGATACAACTTTTTTAACACCGTTACAGAAAATATACCCACCACTGTTCTTCTTCTTGATGTGCCTTATCTTTGAGGACGTGGGCCATCTTTTGAGGACGTTGGCCTTTGTCCATCTAAGTTTATCTATTGCATCCCTGAATATATGTCAGATTTGTCCACTGCTGTAAGTTTTTTAACCAGGAGTTATTTTTTTGGTTTGTCATAATGAGGCTAAATTATGTGCTTTTTCTTTCTTTAACATCTGTTATTAATTTTTTTCCCATCCCCGTTTGTAGTATGTCCTATCCAAGGAGCGCCCAACATTCGGCGGTAACATCTCCAGTGACTCTATTCTCTGTTGTGTTATTTCTGTGATTGTTGCAGCTTTTATGCCATATGACATGACCGAGATTACGTAGCATCTTAGCGTTCTTGTTTTTAAGTTTAGTCTGTAGTTACATATTTCAATAGAGCGGTCCCAGTCTTCACCAATTACACTACCTAAGTACGTTATTTCTGATATTCCTGTGTTTGTTGGTGTGTTTTAATGTTTATGTTTGTATTGGGGTTTTTACTGACCACCGTTGTTTCGCTAGTTTTCAGTTTCATGTCATATCCTTTTTTGGAAATCTATAAAACACAGATAAATCAGAGTTCACCTATATCTTTCAATCAGAACGCGGATGGATAATTATTCGTTCCTTGTTCTGAATCCGTTCTTAAATCCAAATTGTGTTTGTCCAGTACGTGCATCTAGTTTTTTGTATTTTCTTTGGTGGATTATTTTAAGGAAGAGTTTCAAGATGTGGTTCATTCGACATATATATCCATATTCCTCTCATCTTCTAGGGTTATTCTTTTTTGATATTGGTATGAAAATTGCTATCAATCATGAGGTAGCTTGCCTGAATTATATACTCTGTTGAAGAGGTCGTGTATAATGTCTATATTATCTTTAAGAAATATTTTGATGATTTCTGTACGTGCAGATCTTCACCTACTGCTTTTTATTGTTTTATACGGCACACTTATAAGATCACTTCGGTGTCTGTCCGACACACACCCGATTTTCTCCAAAACTATTTGACTCAGAAAATTAAAATTTGGCACTGATATAGGAATTGATGGCCTCATCAGAGCCGTGTAGTTTTGAAAGTTAAGGGGTTTTGGGAGGTAAAATCGGAAGTGAAAATTTTTTTTTTACCAGATCCAGTTCAAAAATATATGCAATGTAATACTTGCGCACACTTTTCTTTGTATTATTTTTAAAAATTGCAAAAAACCGCTGTCTCCCCCTTATCTCGAAAAGCACTAACCAAAAAATTTTGAAAAATTCTGGAATATTCTCCACAGGGTGTAGATTGAACGAAAATTATCACGAGTGGATTATCTTTAATAATATATCTGGTATATAAAAAGCAATAATTTCAAGGTCATCAGTTTTCAGAAGATCGGAAAGAACCTTTGCTGAAAACTCATTTGGAGTGTTTTTGGTGAAGTCATCGATCATTTTATGGTATACTTCCGTAACAGAAATGTTTATTTTCAAAGCAATCAACGCCGGGAACACTAATTGCGCAATTCTAACTTACACTTTACTGGTTATTTTTTTTTCTTTATTTTTAAGGTGTTTGCTGCAGTTAATATTTTGACCGACAATGCGTTACTAGATGCAATTAAACGTGAGGAACGTATTCCATAAAAACCTTTAAGAAGAATTCTAGCCACATTTTCTAACTATGAAACGAAAAATATCACGTTAAATAATTTGAGGGTCTAATGATTAGAAGCAATTATAGTAATGGGAAGTAAATGGGAGATAGTGTGTAGAATTCATCAGAAGATGTTCTAGTAAAATAGGATATGTTTGAAGTTCTTACGGCTTCGAGCAATTTCTACTTCCTGTTTAGTAACGGTCATTTATTGGTCAAATCTATTATAATTTTTTCGTCTGTTTTACTACTTAACTTTCAAGTGAAGTAAGCGAAGCCTATTTCTTAGGTTTTTATCAACTTAAATATAATTTTATAATATAAATATAAAAGTGGGGCATCTATTGAGTAAGGAAGTACAAATAAACGCCGGAATAAGACAAGTCCCTTTATCTTTAACCTCGTCATGGACAAAATACTGGAGAATCTTCCAAAATCTAGAGGATACAAAATAAACAACACACACTTCCACATAATCTGCTACGCCGATGATGCAGTCCTCATTTCCGATTCTGAGGACAACCTTCAGAAGATCTTTTATGCCTTCAATTTGGAAGCGAAAAAACTAAACATGATTTTCAACACAACCAAGACAAAATGTATGGTACCTTCAAAAGAATTTTAATCACCTGGAAGCAATGATAACAAGCTACGTAGACTTAAACAGGGAAGTAAAACAACAGTCTATGAAGGCTTCACTAAGAGCAGGTTGTTTGACGGATATAGCATGGAAAAATAAACACCTTACAGTGGAAAGTAAAATAAGAATATACAAGACAACAGTAAGACCCATCCTCACATATGCTGTAGAAACAAGAGCTGACACATGTAAAACAGCACAAATGATCAGGACAACAGAAATGAAGGTGATTAGGAACATACATGGAAAAATTATCCACGACAGAATCCGCAACAAAGATCTACAAGAAATATCCAAATGGACCAAAACTAGAAGAAAACAATGGAATAAACACGTAGATCGGATGGACGACAATAGACTGGTAAAAAGGGCCAAACTCAATAAACCCTGTGGTAGAAGAACTAGGAGCAGACCTGCGAAAAAGTAGAAGGAATGCTGGACGTCCACATCGGAAGAGGCCTAAAGGGGATAAAACAGGCAGTATGCCTACTTACACTACCGTCAGAAAGTATTTGCCTACCTAGTTATTTCAGTCCCAAGAAAACAAAAACCCATACTTTTTTATAATTAATGAATTATTATTTATTTTCACATTATTTACAGTCTAGAAAATCAGAAAAATATTCATGATTTTCCAGGATTTTTCTCATATATGTGACCTCCTTTGTTTTTAATTACCGCTTTACAGAGTTTCGGCATTCTGTCCAGTCGTTTCTTCAGAGTTTCTTCAGTTATTTTTAACCCATTCTGTTTGTAAAAGTTCCCACAAATAATTTTCTGATGTTGGATTGAGTTTTCGAACACACCTGTCCAAATGATCCCACAGCAGTTCGTTGAGGTTCAAGTCGGGTGATTGTGGAGTGGATTCATCACTTCCAGGATGTCATCGGATTTCCATTGGTCCAAAAGTTTTCTAATTTGTTTAGCAGAATGTTTAGGGTCGTTGTCATGCTAAAAAATAAATTTCCCCTGAAAAATATCTCTTCCAGAAGGAAGCATTTGAGTTAGCAAAATTTCTTGATACTGAACTTTTCGCATGATTCCTTCTATCCTAAAGATATTTCCAACTTTACCGTTGCCAAAATAACCCCAAACCATTACTGAACCTCCACCATGTTTTACTGTAGGCAACTGACAACATCCTCTCTTCAGCTGATCGCCGCACGTAAACTCGTCGATTTGAACCGAAAATTTCGAATTTAGATTCGTCGCTTCAAAGGACGGAATTCCATCGTCCTGATGTCCAATTTTCATGTTCTCGGGGCCATTCTAATCGTTTACGTTTATTCACTTGCCTAAGAAGTGGATTCCTCACTGCAACTCTCCCGTGTAGTCCACTTTCTGCTAACCTGTTCTTCACGGTTGTCACGCTGATGGGGATGGGCCGCTCCAGGTTTACTTGAGCCGTGATTTCTGGTGCGGTTAGGCGGCGATTACGTCTGCTGGACATTGCTGTAACTCTGTCTTCAGCGGGAGTCGTTTTTTTCGAGGCCTTCCTGAACGTTTTTGGTTGGCACCCGCATATCACTCACGATTTATCGATTCGAGTGACTATTTTGATGTCTCGCAATTATCAGAGCCCAATTTTCCACGGAAACTTGTTTCGTTTTTGGCATTTCCACAAAACAATTTAGCCTCTATTAATGACAAAGTACTGTTTGCGAATGGTTAATTTCCAAAAGGGCAATGGTATTTATAGCATAGTTTTTATCATAAAATGTCAATAGGAATTTCCATAATCCCTAGAAACTTGAAATGAGTTCTTACTTCAACTGGAATTCTCAGAAATCGCCTCAAAACGATTATCATGCAAAATTTGGAAATTTGTTCTAATTGGCTTTTAATTTGTGATTTCACCAAAAAGGCTTATCTAAACAATTTTATGATGGACACTTGTTAAAACAATTAAATTTACTTAATATAATAAAAGGGTTTAATTAGGTATTAAATTATGGCAGTGAAATTTCTAGGTGGGCAAATACTTTCTGACGGTAGTGTACATGGAAAAACTATCCACGACAGAATCAGCAACAAAGATCTATAAGAACTAAGTATGATCCAAGAAATATCCAAATGGATCAGAACTAGAAGAAAACAATGGAATAATCACGTAGATCGGATGGACAAACAACAGACTGGTAAAAAGGGCCAAACTCGATAAACCTTGCGGTAGAAGAACTAGGTGCAGACCTCCAAAAAGGTGGAAGGAATGCTGGACGTCTACATCGGAAGAGGCCTAATGTAGATAAAACAGGCAGTATGCCTACTTATATGACACATCTGGCGTTAGTAAATTTCACACCAAGACTACCTGCGCCCTTAATACAATAGGTAAATTCCACACTAACCTTATAAGGGTGCTTAAATCTTACAGGTAATTTTCACACCAAGCAAATATAATTATGCTTTATTCATCTAAATAAAATTGGACGGATTTCTTTTAAATCAGTTTTTATTGAAAATTTAAGATATTTGCAAAAATATATGTTTTTATTTCATAGTAGAATGATATTGATAAAACATGAAGTTTTTGCTAAATACACAAAATACAGTTGGACAAATTTCCTTACATATACTAGATAATGCTACAAACCTATACATATCTATGTTATTTATATAAACAGGTTAGTTCAGGTTCATTGATATGTAGAAAATTCTCACCCTTGTTAGATTACTTTTTATTAACTTTGCTTCCATATTAGCAACACTTTAAAAAATATACGCACAACCAAGTAATATTCACAAATTAATAATATGTACTAAACTGATATGTAGAAGGGTTTAATAATGATTTAATTGAACAGGCCTGTGCGTACCACCACCCATTTATCAACCCTCATCCTCTACCTCAGAGTACTCGGTGTGGAATTTACTTCTGCAATTACAATCCCTTAAATATGTCTAGGTCATAAACGGATTAATGGTGTGGAAATTACCTGCGCCCGACACACCATATAAGAAAGAAGACGAAGAAATATTTTATAAATAAAATTAAATTTTGCGTTCAAGCGAAATAGTTCATTGCCTCGTCGGTAATGACATTAGTAATGAAATCATTTCAATACCTGATATTTTAAAAATTATCTAATTTCCTCTAGTGAAAGTGTTTTTTGCTACTTTATTTTAATTAGGTAAATAAGTTTTTATTAAATGAATCTAAATTATAGTATTTTTAGGTTAGCGTGACAATAATTAAGTGGAGTTTTGATGATAAAAATAACTTAAGATTTTTTTTATTGAAAAAGTTCAGTTTTATAAATGCGCATAAGAATATACAACTCCAAATGGAATTATCCAGTCATAGCATCCATCTTCTGAAGAAGTCCAAGTGAAGATTTTTCTTCGGGATTTTCTTTCTTTCGGTATCAGACATATTGTGTCAAAAGTTCATTGCGAAATCCTGCCGGCAAAAAAAATTAACGAAGATCAGAGATCGCGAAAATCAGTTTTTCTCAAATATCTCGTGAACTATTAACTTTACGCGAATTTTGGTTATTATGACATTTATTCACCATCAAAATCTGCATAAAAAAGGTCCTATACAAAATTTACGTGTGTTTAATAGTTCTCGAGATATGATGATAGTAAACCAGGAAAGGACAAAGTACCTGTGTGTAGGAAAGGAGGAAACATCGGTTCTCCAGATAGAAGACCACATTCAAATCGGATCATGCACAAAATATACATATCTGGGTACAAAAATTACAAGCAACGGACGGACTGAACCAGAAATTGAACACCGTATTGTACAGGGGAAGAAGGTCATTGGGTGTCTAAACTCGATTCTGTGGGGAAAACTTATATCAAAACAAAACAAAAAGCTCTTGTATAACCCTATTTTAAGGAGTATAGTACTCTACGGCAGTGAAGCATGGCAAATGAGTCAAACTATACAGCGGAAACTACGAGTATTGGAGATGGACTACTGGCGCAGATCGGCAGGAAAATTACGCCGTGACAAATTCCCAAACAAAACGATTCTAGAAATAATGGAAATGGAGGAGGATATATTACAAGGAATTGATAGGAAACAACTAGAATGGTATGGTCACGTGGAGAGGATGAGCGACGAAAGACTCCCGAAGCTGATCAAAAACTAGTCACCACGGGAAAAGAGAAAAAGAGGGCGCCCAAAAACAACATGGATAGAAGGAATAGAAAGAAGTGTGTCAGCGAGGAATCTAAGCACCGGAAAATAGAGAGGACTGGAGAAAAGGGGCCAAAAGGCGTACAACGCTATAAAGAATGGATGATGATGATGAGGAGATATGATGCTGAGAAATTTTGAAGAATGGCACATACTCCACTAGACGTTTACGTATAGTGGTGTATAAAGACAATATGACGATTCTTTATGTTGTCTAGAATGTGGTGCAGGCATCGCAGAGTAAAGATAACCCGTAGGCTGAAAAGTTTATGGTCAAAAAATCCATATGATTTTTAAGAAGTACCAGCCTTCAAACGATACGTGTCAAAATTTAATGACATTTCGACGGTTAGTGTACAAGTTACAGTTGTTTTAGTGATGCTACTTTTGATATTTTCAAAATAATGGAAAAAAATCGAATTTCGTGTGTTGATTAAACATTGTTTTTTGATGGGAAAAAATACCGTTCAAGCAAGGCAATGGCTTGATAAGTGTTGTGGGGACTCTGCCCCTGGAAAATCACTCATCATTTATTAGTATGCTGAATTTAACCGCTATCGTACAGACACAAATTATGCTGAACGCTCTGGACGCGCAAATGAGGTGGTTACATCGGAAAATATCAACAAAAATCACAAAATTGTTTTGGATGAGCGTAAAGTGAAATTGCGTGAGATAGATGATACTCTAAAGATAGCAAAAGAACGTGTTGTCATATTTTGCATGAACATTTGGGCATGAGAAAGCTCTGTTCGAAATGGGTACCGCGTTTGCTTCCAGTGGACCAAAAACAACAACGTGTTGATGATTCTGAGCGCTGTTTGGATAGGGATAAGCGCAATAAAAAGAATTTTTTCATGCGATATGTGACAATGGTTGAAACATGGATCCACCACTACACATCGGAATCAAATCGGCAGTTAGCTGAGTGGACAGCATTCGGTGAAAGTCGCCCGAAGCGACCAAAGACTCAACAGTCGGCTGGGAAGGTTTTGGCCTCTGTATTTTGGGATGCGCAGGGAATAGTTTTTATCGACTATGCTGAGAAGGGAAAAACTATCAATAGCGAATATTATATAAAGTTATAGGTGCGTTTGAAGGCAGAAATCGCAAAGAAACGGCCCCAACCAAAGTCATTGGTTACGATGGCAAAATTGCATGAATTGAAGTTCGAATTGCTTCCTCATCAACCGTATTCTCCAGATTTGGCCCCCAGCGACTATTATCTATTCGCAGACCTCAAAAAAATGCTCACGGGAAAGAGATTTGGCTCCAATGAAGCTGTTTTGAAGGCAAAGACAAATCCTTCTACAAGAAAGATATAGAAATGTTAGAAAAGCGTTGGACTAATTGTATCGCTCTGGAAGAAGACTATATTAATGAATAAAGTCGAATTTTGCAAAAGAAGATGTGTTTTAAGGAGCTAGAGCAAAAACTTTTCAGCCTATTTGTTATTATTTATAGTTAGTAAATTACGACGTACATAATTGATATTTTTATATCATTTGAACTACAATGTGTCATATAAAAAAATTTGAAGTAAAAAACAAATTGCTAAACATTGCAAACTACAACCATTCGAAAATAATTTTTTTAAAATAATCTCATCTTAACATCAACCGTTATGCTTCCGGCTTCTAAGCGAGCGTTAAAATTAGTGAGACTACACAGCATGTCACTTCCGTCGTCTCTACTATTTCTTACCGGATATTGTTTTCTAATTATTTCAGGGAGCAAGGATTATCGCTGCAAAAACTTTGTTTTCAGATATCCTCGCTTTTCAGATATCCTCGCAACAAAAACCTGCTCGGAATCATTTAGGGCTACGCGGATTAATGTAGTCGTGTCCACATTTATCGGCAGAACTGTGCTTCATGTTGGTAAATATTAAAGGGCGTTCAAACGCCTGTTCAACGAAGTTTGTTTCAAGTCCTGAATAACCTCATTCATTATCATCGCATCTGTTTTCAGTGGTATTTTAGTATTCATAGAAATCTTTGTACTTTTAGTTAATAATAATGCCCGTTTTTGTAACAAGTTTTTATCTTCCCTAAATGGAAAACAACACACTGGTGCCTTTCTTAAAGCTATTTCTGAGGTAGTTCCCTCCTTAATTTGTTTTAGATCCCGATCTGTCTGTTTATCGAACTTTTAGAGCGATAACTCTCCAACGAAATAAAGTGTCAATTTCAGACTGGGTGCATATATAATACTACGCTATTTGGGTGATATCGCTTAAGGGGAAGGGAGTGAGTGTAGATTTTAGTAAAGTTTTAATTGTAATATGTTAATTTTTCCTGGTTCTTTGCTGAGATAATAAACAAATTTTGTACATAAATATTTATAGTAACATATGTCGTTGAAGGAGTGGGGGAGGAAATTAAAGGGGTTGTTTCAGATATATTTTGTTATAGTCTGTCAAGTGAGAATGTGACTACTCGTATTCTTGAAGAAATGTGTTTCGAGAACATTTTTTGCCATCAATGGATTCTTTATATGCTAACAAAGGCGCAATTACCTTAGTAAGTCGTCTGATCGCCTCCTGCATCAATAATCGCCTGGCATCTTCGAGTCATGCTGTCGACGAGATTTTCTGCTTACTCTGCAGATTTTTCGAATCTGGTGAGACGACTGAGTCAAAGTCCTCAGAGTCTTTCCTCTGAGCTTTCTCTTTACAAGAGATCAAACATTTTTAATAGGGTTGGCGTCCGGCGATTGTGAGGGCCAGTCTACTATCTTATTGTGGGGCCAGGGCAACTTCGCGACGTGATTTTCGCCGAGAAAAGGTTTCTTCAACGCGCTTTGGAATTTGACATCATGAGCACGAAGATATTGTCGAATGGTATCATGTGTCACATTCAAACCCGATTTTCGTAATTTTGCCGCTCCTTGACGCAGCGTCTATTTCGAGTCCCGTGAAAAGAAATACACAATTCTTTTTTCCACTTTCGAAATGATGCATATCGAGCCACGATTTGGCAAGTCATCGATGCTTTTCGTCTCGTTAAAATGATTTATCCACTTCTTCAGAAACGATGCCGACTTTTTAATACATTTAACGGTCGAGGAATGTGTCATTTTAGGCCCCTGTAAATCGAACAAAGAAAGACTGCCTCGAACCGACGCACAAACAAGTGACTCATTTTGGATTTCACGTGATTTCGACGAAAGTTCGGAATCGACTGATTCTTTTACTAAAATGCGTCGTAGACCAGGATTGCCTGTACCGATTTTTTGGTGAATCGCTAGAATTGCATCTACCAAAAATCAATTATCGCAGACACATTCTTACTTGACAGGCTGTATATATGCTCCTCAGTTCTTTTAAAATCGAGGAATCCAAAAATTAGGTTGTTTTTTATCCTTTTCTTCATTTCTATATAGTATTTTCCTAATAAATTTATGGAAAAAGCCAAAAATTGTATTTGTTTTAATATTACTTATTACACAAATATTTGTATAGGTTATATTTTACTAGAAAGAAAAAAGAAAGCCACATACCGTAATAAATATTAGAATTACCACGGTATCCTTGGTTATATGAGTACTTAAATATGTACTACGATTGTTGCACTCAACGATATGTAAACAAAAGTAGTAAAAATCTGACAAAGTTTCTTGCAAATCTACCTGTTGATATTACCACACAGCAAAAAATACATATTTATTGGGATTAAATTTCAAACCAGTACAAATACATGCGAATATTCACTTCGTGTCTATTTCTAACTTAGAAGTTTGCGGTTTCATATAACCACAATTATTTTTATCTAAAATTAAATCAAACACCAAACATGATTTAAATATGATATGCTTGCTAATGATTACATTTGTATGAATTTGTACAAAGCGAAATTAATACTATTTTAGTCGTTCTGATATCGCGGTGGAACTACGATGTGTTCGGTAAAAAGGTTTAAATTTAGAATATTTATAGTAAGAAAATAAAGTGACAAATGAAAAAAAAAAATATTATTCTACATCAAACTACAGTCCTTAAAATCTTATTTCTTAAAAGTAATGTTATCTAAATAAACTATTATAAGGGAACCGTAAAAGTATTGTTTAATGCCCAGCACCTGGTTTTTGTAAGTGCTGTCATTTGTTGCCGGATATTTTCCTCTAATTTTTCCAGAAAGCGAGAATTATTACTGTAAGCTTTAACTTGAGGATATGTTCAATTAACTCCACAAATCTGTTCATATTAACTGTTGTTATGCTGTTATCCTCAACGCAGTACAGGACAATTATTCTGCATGGCAATATTTCAGCGCATTCTTATATTCACCGATGGAATTACCGGTAACATAGCTGGCATTATTTTCACTCGCAAATTGTCTGACGAAATATCGCAACATGTTTTTAAATTGATTGTTGCATCCAATATTCTACCAGAGAGGGCCATCAGTTCCCATCATGCTTTCTAGCTAATGAGAGTGGTTTAATTGATAAAACCTAACCTCAAACTACGAGGCTGTTTTTAAGTCATCTAACTAGCTATACACTACAGAAATACACTTGGTTCAGTGTTTTCCGACTTGTTTTATCCAAAAAAAAACCTTTTTTTTCTTTGTGCCTTAAAAAACAACGCCACAGCGCCTTTCAACTCATTATTAGGCTTCTGAGGTGTTTCTTCAGATGTCTGAACATAAAAAGTCTGATTAAGGCTCTAGGGTCGATGTTGTAATGCGGCGAATTCTGCGAGCTTTCTTGCCATTGCAGTTGTTGTGTAACCGTGTGTTCCGTTTTCCATGAATTCGTACGCTTTTCTCTAAAGGCTTGCTTCAGATTAATTATTTTTCCTTCTTCTTCTTAAGAAGGTGCCGTGCAGATTTCTGTGTAGGCGTCTGTATCAAACTTCTCTCATCAGATGAGTCTGTTTAAAGCCGTAATCTAGAGTACCTGAAAATCATTTATTCCTATCCACTGGCGGATATTGCTTAACTATGACAGTCTTTTTAGTTCTATTCCCCTTTTGCCTTAAATTTTACCCTGAAAAATCAAGCGTTAAAAGCTTAAACAATGTGACCCAAGTAAGAAATCTTTCTCCTTTGTATGTGTTCGAATAATTCACGATCTTCTAGATTGGCTTTTTTTTGATTACCTCGTCATTTCTTACTCTATTAACCCAAAATATTCTCATCATTCTTCTCAGCATTCACATTTCAAAGGCCTCTAGTTTGTTAATGGACTAGATTCTTCATGTTTCAATACCGTACAATAGAATGGACCAAACATAGCATTTAGCCATCCGGTACCTGAGTTGTAGGCTGAGATTTTTGTTCTAAATACAAATAAAAGTGTGCACAAGATCATACATATTTTTGGCTTGTGTATTTACAAGCTTGCATTTGGCATCCCACTCGATGACCTGTTAAATTTTTTTTCCACTTCTGATTTCACCCCCCCCCCCCCCCCCAAAAAAAATACCCCCTAAAACCAAATTGTGATTTTCAGAACTACGGGCTCTGATTGGGCCATCAATTCCTATATTTGTGCCAAATTTCAACTTTCTATGTTAAATAGTTTTGCAGAAAATCGAGTGTGACAGACGGACAGACACCGAAGTTATCCCATAAGTACGTAACACTAAAAACGTATATTAATAATAACAAATATTAAACGGTTTTTTGTTCTGGCAATTCTAAAAAGAAATCAGCAGATGACATATATATTGTATATACCGAGTGTCCCAGTATTCCGTGTACATAGAGTTACTGTGGATTTCTGAGATGAAAATATGACCATTTAACCCAACTTACCTTAGTCCAAAAATTTCGTAACTTTTGAGCTACAGTGTGCCAAAGTTATACTTTTATTTTAGTTTTTCTTGAGTAGCTTTCTTAAAAATTGTACTATTTGTACAAGATTCGGTGCTAAGGGGTTTTCTGAGATGAAAAATCGAAATCAGCTAACAGTTTTGTTGCAAATTGTAGGAGGCGGCACTTATTGCACTGTATATCCTTTTAAATTGTCACAACTTTTTTATACCACTCTGTATGGTATTTTTAATTAAATATTTCCTCCTTTTCCTGTCTAAAAAAGCTCTTTTGGTAAATGTTTCTGAAACAATGGGATGTTTGTTTCCATTTTTTAATTCCATTGTCAAATTCGCAAATGCGCTGCTTGGTATGGTATATATATATATATATATATATATATATATATATATATATATATATATATATATATATATACACACGAGGCTGGTTTGAAAAGTCGGTGCAAAAATAAAAACTACTTATGTGTTTGGGGTAAACCTTTTTTATTTTTCGACATAGTCTCCTTTTAGGCTTATACACTTCGTCCAACGATGTTCTAGTTTGTTGATCCCTTCCGAATAATAGGATATGTCCAAGTCTGCAAAATATCCATTAGTGTCTGCAATCACCTCCTCGTTTGAATAAAATCTTTGTCCCGCCAGCCATTTCTTCAAATTGGGGAACAAATAGTAGTCCGAGGAAGCCAAGTCTGGAGAATAGGGGGGATGTGAAACGAGTTGGAATCCTATTTCCATTAATTTTGCGACCACAACTGCTGAGGTGTGTGCTGGTGCGTTGTTGTGATGGAAAAGGACTTTCTTGTGGGCCAGTCGCGGGCGTTTTTCTTGCAGCTCGGTTTTCAAACGGTCCAATAACGATGAATAATATTCACCTGTAATAGTTTTACCCTTTTCCAGATAGTCGATGAGGATTATCCCTTGCGAATCCCAAAAGAGAGTCGCCATAACCTTTCCGGCCGAAGGAACGGTCTTCGCCTTTTTTGGTGCAGATTCCTCCTTGGTAACCCATTGTTTAGATTGTTGTTTGGTCTCAGGAGTATAGTAATGTATCCATGTTTCATCCACAGTGCCGAAACGACGCTTAAAGTCCTCCGGATTCTTCTAGAACAGCTGCAAACCATCCTTGCAACACTTCACACGATTCCGTTTTGGTCAAGCGGATAGCTTTCTCATGTCCAAATGTTTATGCAAAATATTATGTACCCGTTCAGTCGAGATGCCCACAGCACTAGCAATCTCACGCACCTTAACTCTTCTGTCATCCATCACCATATCATGGATTTGATCAATGATTTCTGGAGTCGTAACCTCCACAGGCCGTCCAGAACGTTCAGCGTCACTTGTGCCCATATGGCCAGTCCGAAAATTTTGAAACTACTTATAAACTGTTCTAATCGAAGGTGCAGAGTCACCATAATGTTTATCAAGCTTCTCTTTAGTCTCCTGAGGCGTTTTGCCTTTCATAAAGTAATGTTTAATCACCACACGAAATTCTTTTTCGTCCATTTCTTGAAAACCACTCGACTTCCTTGATTCACACGAATGCCAAACACAAAGAAATAGACCAATATGGCTGAAACTTGGTGTGCGTTCATTCAAGAGATGCTACTAACTAAACATGACCTCGATACGCGCCGGTGGTGCCATCTCTCGGACATTGCACGGACTTTTCAAACCAGCCTCGTATATATATATATATATATATATATATATATATATATATATATATATATATATATATATATAATCCCCAACTCGTAATGGAGAATGTAATAAATTCGGATTATTTCGTGGAGTCACAAGGTCTTAATTCCAAAAGATGAATATTTTCAAATAACACTAAAAATTTCGTTGTTAAGGATTAGAAGAACGTCATGATGACTAACAAGTCTTTTCTTGGGTACCTTTGATTTCTTTTGACAACTTTCACACAAATTTAAGTAAATCATTACTGCTTCGGTAGTAATATTTTTGTAATTTTTTTGAAATTCTTTTAACATTCTGTTTCTACCACCATGGCCTATTGATAAATGTGCCTCATGAATTATGGTAAAAATTTCTTCAAAGTACACGTAAAATCTAACATTGGAGCTGTCTTTACTTACGGGAAAAATAAGTTTTTCAACGTTGTCTACTTTCATTACGTCGTATCTTTTTAGTCTTTGATAATCTTCCTGTTTTTTCCCACTACTTTTGTTTTTACTATTATTCACTTTTATTAATAAGTCGTCATATCTTTCTTTCGTCAGAAAAGCGCTGTTTGCTTTCTTAATGTTTATAACATTAACTAATACGAGAGCGTAGCGAAAAAGACCGCCAGTAACGAACAGTCTACGAACCCGCGTTACTTAGCAATGGCATACGTCATGACAGAAGCCGTGCAGCTGCGCGAACTGAACGAATTTTGGTAAAGTTATGGACTTTTATTACATTCCCCATTACGAGTTGGGGATTTTATAAAATAACCGGTAAATTTGATAAATATTCAATAATTGATCACATTTACCAAGTTTAGTGGTGATTATGAATAATCAACGGTAATTATACATAATCACCGGATTACTCACATTATATATATATATATATATATATATATATATATATATATATATATATATATATATATATATATATATATATATTATATATAACAAAGACAGGAGTAGTCGAGACTGACTAGTTAAGAAAAATATATTCTCAATTTAGTGGGGCTGCAGTCTATATTTAAATATTTATGGCCTTGGGTAGTGAAACAACCTTTTTTGTTAGTCGAGCTTTCGAATTTATATTTATTTCTTCTTCAGGACATCTGGAAAGACAAAATTTTCTTTCTTCTTTATACTGTTAAGTGAAAAATTACTTTTTTAAGTACATTCATATGGTTGAAAAAACAAAAAAAGGACGATGGCATGAGAAAAAAGAAAAATGATAGACTTATCAAAGTGTTTTTTTTATAACAAAACAAGCAGTCATTTGCACAGAGGGATATACTGTTGTTAACTACATAAATGGAAAAATACAAAACGGCCAAAATGGCTGGCCTTGGTACCCTCTGCTAATCCCGTAAACCAGTAAATTAACAAAAAATTATTAATTTTTGGCGGTAAAGATGGAGTGTGATAGACCGATATAACTTTATCACACTCCATCTTTACCGCCAAAAAATGATAATTTTTTATTAATTGACTGGTTTACGGGATTAGCAGAGAGTACCAAGGCCAGCCATTTTGGCCGTTTTGTCTTTTTCCATTTAATTATGACGTTATGTAGTTAATAGTATATTGGGGAATATCCCTCTGTGCAAATGACTGCTTGTTTTGTTAAAAAAAAAACACTTTGGTAAGTCAATCATTTTTTTTTCTCATGCCATCTTTCTTTTTTTGTTTTTTCAACCATATGAATGTACTTAAAAAGATAATTTTTCGCCTAACAGTATAAAGAAAAAAGAAAATTTTGTTTTTCCAGATGTCCTGAAGAAGAAATAAATATAATTTCGAAAGCTCGACTAACAAAAAAGGTTGTTTCACTACCCAAGGCCATAAATATTTAAATATAGACTGCAGCCCCACTAAATTGAGAATATATATATATATATATATATATATATATATATATATATATATATATATATATATATACATATATATATATATATATATATATATATATATATATATATATATATTTATATTTATATTTATATTTATATATATATATATATATATATATATATATATATATATATATATATATATATATATATATATTTATATATATATATATATATATATATATATATATATATATATATATATATATTATGTATATATTTATGTATATATATATATATATATATATATATATATATATATATATATATATATATATATATATATATATATATTTATAATTTGCTTGGCTGTATTCTTTTTTCAGTGTTTATTATATGGTGCAATATCGTACAAACAAATATTGGCAAATAGATTTGAAAATAAACGCTTCTGTATTGTTTTATGTTTAAATATCATTGAATTACAACGATTGCATTATAAAAATAGGGAATTGCATTATCTATTAACTTATTAGGAAACAAATAAAGGGTATTAAGTTTAACACATTAATATGGATGCATATGAACCTATACAGTCTCTGGCCAAATTATTAGACGCACTGTATTTTTTTTAGTAATTTTATGTTTCTTAAGAGTTTTTATGCAATAATGGTATATTTAAACTACAATATTATTGATTTTTATTTAAAAGAATTGTTGTAGACTACATATTTGTATTTATTTTTAACATATGGCAACACTGTGTTGACAAAGTGATACATGAACGTAAATAAGTACAAACCTGTATCAGTCGCGATCGAAATCGAGTCAGGTACGGACGTGTTTCTGTGGCTTTATGGACTGTGATTGTTTGTTTAACAGTTTTATACTACTCAGTTATTAGTTTATTTTGTATGCAGTGTTTTTAAAAAAATAATTGGACTATTTTCATTATGGGTAGAAAAGGCGATCTTTCACCACGTAAAAAAGCTGAAGTGAAGGCCCTTGTGATTGCGAAAACATTTACAAACCGAGAAATATCACGAAGATTGGAGGTTTCTGAAGCTAGTGTACGACGCATAAAAAAGAAAATTGAGTCAGGGAAGGAATTAAGCCCGAAAAGAAAGAAAAGATGCGGTAGAAAACCAATTTTCACTCCACGGTCAGAGAGATGTTTGAAGAAAATTTGTGTAGAAAACAGATTTGCTACCACAAAGGTAATAAAATCACAACTCCAGGATGCTAGCGTAAATGCTTCTGAGCGCACTGTTCAAAGAAAATTGAAAGAATTAGATTTTAAGGCCTGTCGCCCCGCCAGGAAGCCCAAGTTAACAGCTGCAATGAAAGCAAAGCGCCTGAAGTGGGCCAAACAATGGCAAGACAAAGATGTGGACTTCTGGAGATCGGTAAGATACAGCAATTTAATCAATAATTGATACATTATTATCATTTTCAGTTAAAGCAAATAAACATGGAAGTTTATATATTTTTCCTATTTTTGACAGGTCTGCTTGAGTGACGAAAGCACATTCGAAATTTTGCAGAATAAAGCTCAGTATGTGCGTCGTCGTCATGGAGAAAAGTTTCATCCTGATTGTGTCGTCCCGACGGTTAAACATCCCACCAAAGTGATGATTTGGTCAGTCATCAGCGGCAAGGGCACTGGACGTCTGTACGTCGTCAAAAGGAATAATGAGGCAAGATCAGTACAAAGAAGTATTACAAAATCGGTTGATTCCGCAGCTCAGAGAATGGTTTCCAAATGGGGAACCATTCACTTTCATGCAAGATGGAGCTCCCTGCCACACTGGTCGGTCTGTTAAAGCTTTTTTGGCAGAAAAAAATATCCCTCTGTTGGATTGGCCCTGATATGAACCCCATTGAAAATGTGTGGGAGCTGATGAAAAGAGAAGTGGCTAAAGATGTGATTACCAACAAAACCCAGCTCCTAGAAAAGATTATTCATGTGTGGAATCATCATCCTCAAATGCAGGAGACAGTACAATCTTGCATTGATAGCATGCCGCGCAGAATTAAAGCTTTGATAGCGGCTAAAGGTGGCTCAACTAAATATTGACTTTTACTAACATTAATTTCACTTTTCTTTAAAACTTAATAAACTTATGCTTTTCTAAATTAATGCTGTTTTAGTTATGTCAAATAAATAGGTAATTGATTGGATAATATAAAAATAAAAAACAAATCAATTTAAAATAATAAAACGGTACAATATCACTCGGTAATTAATATTTTACATGAAATCTTGCAGTGCGTCTAATAATTTGGCCAGGGACTGTATACAGAACTGGATAGAAAAATTAAAAATGAAATCAGAATAGCAAAGGAAGAGTGGATAAGGTAAGAGTGTGAGGGAATAGAAGAATATGCAAGAGAGTATGGCAATTTTATAAAGCATAAAAACTGAAAGAGGTAGCGGGATTGAACAAAAGGAGGAGTACTTGTCATCTTCTGGGCGAAAGAGGAACACACCTATAATAGATAAATCAGAGAGATTGAAAGACCTACTATTGAAAAACAAGATTGTTATAGTGGCTGAGAAATCACAATAGATGAAGTGGAAAGGGCAATAACTCAAATGAAAGCTAACAAAATAGCAGACCCTGATGGAGTTCACTTTGATAATTATACCGAAGAATGCATCTGCAAAGACTTGTGACGACTACAGGATCATTAGTTTACCATTTCTCCCGTTGAAACTCTTTCTCAAAATTATCCAAAACAAAATTTATAGTCGCTGTGAAAAAAAATATATATTCAGATCTCAATTTGGTTTCAGAAATGCTGTTGGTACACGAGAAGCGCTCCTCTGTATCCAGGTATTATTCCAATTATTATGGTATACGCCTGTTTTATAGATTATCAAAAAGCGCTCGATAATGTAAAACACTCTATATCTAAATCTTAAGCGACATGGGAATGGATGAGGAACATTTGAAGCTCATTAGTAATCTTTAGTGGAATCAGAGTGCAACAATTAGCGTGGAGGATAGCTGTTTGGAGGAGATATTGATTGGGCTAGGTGTCCGACAGGGATGCATTTTGTTACCCCCCTACGATTTAATATTCATTCTGAAGCCATATTTAGTGAGGCTCTCGAGAATGTAAATGCTGGAATAACCGTCAATGGAGAAAGCATAAATAACATCAGGTAAGCAGACGACACTGTCGTTTTCGCAAACTCTTTGCAAGGTCTGCAACAACTCTTAAATAATGTGGCGATCAGCCGTCAAGAATACGGACTTCGGATGAATACAAAGAAAACCAAATATATGGTAATTAGTAAGGCCAATATTAACCCTTATTCTTAGAATATACAAAAATAGAACAAGTAAAAAAAGAACATTTATTTAGGTACAGTTGTTACTGATCAGCGGCATCACTCTATATAAATCAAAGCCCGTATACAAAAAGCAAGATCAGCTTTCCACAAACTAAGCCCTCTCTTTAAAAGCCACCATCTCAAATTCGAGACAAAAATTAGACTCTATCGTTGTTACATGTTCACAGTATTACTACACAGGGTAGAAAGTTGGATAAGAACTGAAGCAGCCGATAAAAGGATTTATGCTTTTGAGATGTCTACGTATAGGCGAATGTTGAGAATATCTTTGGTAGCTCATGTCACAAATGAACAACAAAGGATGAAAAAAGACACAGAAATCGCGACGAACATCAAAATACATAAATTGGAATATGTCGGGCATATTACGCATAACCAACAAAAGATATGGGCTGTTTCAGTTAGTATTACAGGGGACAGTCGTTGGAAAAGACCAATGTCGGCAGAAAGAGAATTTCATGGCTCAAAAATTTAAGGAGTTGGTTTTTCACAGCAACAACTGGTCTCTTTCGAGCGGTGATGATTGCCAACATCCAGCACGAATAGGCACTCGAAGAACAAGTATTTCTTTTTTATGCACTCCCGACCTTGAACTTCTTTACACGAATATCCAACATTCATAAAAAATTGAAATGTATTATTACCGGAAAACTATCCATTCAAATTTACTTTTTCTGTTTTTGCTGTTTAAGTTTCCAGGCATTAGCTATATTGGAAATTCCTATAATGCTAACCTAAAACAGAAAAATTTTGTAAAAATATTAAAACGATAACACACAGAACATTAGTCTAATCGAAAATACGAAATCCTCTGTATTGAATTATTATCTTTAAATGATATGAATACATAGAATTTTTGGAAATGAAGAATCCATTTCCTCACGTTAACGCATATTATTTAATTTATATCGTTTCATTGCCAAAATATGAATTAAAAAAACTATTGTAATATATATTTTAAATAACTCAAATTCCCTTTGATTGTTATCAAAAAAAGGAATCAGAGAAAACAATTTACCTATTGATGTCTTTAAAAAAAATGCTCAATAAAGACATGATTCTTGTAATGATTCTAGCACCTTACACTACATAGCACTGCGTTGCTAGCTCAAAATAAAAGTTTATGTTTCAAATTCTAAAGTCCAAATAAGGCAAAAGTCAGGTCACAGATCACAAAGAATATTCAGTACGGAATTAAAACAATGAAACGTAAAATAAAATTAAACATAAAGATGCAAAGGTTTTGATCATTAACATAAAACAATAAAAAATAAATTATAGGCAGTTTTTTGAACCAAAAAAACAATTTCGGAAAAAACCGAAAACAATGCCCCTATGTCATAGAGGGGGTTTTACAACACCACCAGTTACACCCTACTCCTGAAAGTTTTGGCTGCGAGGTATTTTATTTGTACTGGCAGCCTAACTGTCCAGTAGTTCGATGTATTTATAAGTTTCTTTAGCCTCCACATCGGAACAGAGGACCGATCTTATGAGGTTCGATCACATCGAACTTCATAAGAATAACACGGAGACTGTACACAAGTAAACCTCGGCAAACATCAATAAAAACACTTAAAAGAGTTTTCATGTTACTAGTTTACAATATTTCAGGGAAAAAACCTTTATCTTTGCAACACGGTTTACGACGCAAACACAACGTATTGTTTTCTACAACTGACTTGGTTTGGTATCTCTCTACAACTTACCTGTAAAAATACCTCCCTCTCGTGCCCCTCATTGTGGTGCAATAATTTTTTAAACTACGCAGTTCATTTTCATCTATGTTACAATTTATCAAAAATAAGTATTATGGTAGATTTTCAATTAACTATAGGAATCAACTTTTCAATATCAAAAACCATTTTTTTTAATATCCTGTATATATATATATATATATATATATATATATATATATATATATATATATATATATATATATAAAATTGGGTAATCTGTTATCCACCGTACTTCAATTAGATGCGTGTTTGATTATCGGGAATCGGTGTGAGCTGTAAATAATACTCATTTCTTTAATACCTAATATTTCGTTATAATTCGATAACTTCTGCAGGAGTAACTATAATATTAATACACGGATGAAATATATTAAAAACAATGAAATTTTTCGTATAGATACTAAAATGTTGAAATATAAAAAACAAATAAATATAAACAAACGAATAAATAAACAAAACAACGGACGAAAATGCCAGTTAGTCCTCGAATCAAAAAATGTTGAGTTTCGATTTCGAGGACTAACTCGCATTTTCGTACGTTGTTTTATTTATTTATTCATTATTTCGTATTTACTTGACGAACATTGTTTTTAATATATCTAATCCGTGTATTAATATTGTAGTAACTTCCGAAGAAGTTATCAAACGATAACGAAATATTGAGTATTAAAAAAGAAAAGGGTTTTATTTACAATCCAGACCGATTCCCGATAATCAGACACGCATATATATATATATATATATATATATATATATATATATATATATATATATATATATATATATATATATATATATATATATACATATATATATATATATATATATATATATATATATATATATATATATATATATATAATATATATATATACATACTAGCCGGGCCCGCGGCTCCTCTCGCGTGGACTTGATTCACTACTATCGTCACTGCTTATTCCTTATGTTACCCAACGTAATAAAATATCTCCCATTATTTCTCCTTATTACCCATTATCTCATCACAACTCCCATTATCTTGATCTATCTCTGCTTATCTCCCATTATTTCTCCTTATCTCCAATTATTTATACTTATCTCCCATTATCTTCCCTTATCTCCCATTATCGAGGCTTATCTCGACTGATCTCCCATTATATCTCCTTATCTCTCATTATCTCACCTTATCTCCCATTATCTAGGCTTATATCGAATTATATAGAACATATGTATAAATTTATAAAAACACGTAAATCGGATAAGTGGTTCCCAAGTGATAAGCGCACTAACAGACAGGCAGAGAGACATGCAGACAGACAGATAGAGAGACGTTGCATTTTATATATATTCTAGATAGAAGATTATAGATAACCTGGCCATTAAAAAAAAAAACACGTAAATCGGATAAGTGGTTCTCGAGTGATAAGCGCACTAACGGACAGACAGACAGACAGAGAGACGTTGCATTTTATATCTATTATATTCTTTGCTACATGATATTGTTCCATATTTAATGCTTTAAGCAGTGTATTGCAAGAGAACGCGCTAGCGGCAAACTTTTTCTCCGACTTGATTCACTATTATCGTCACTGCTTCTTCCTTATGTCACCTAACGTAATAAAATATATCCTATAACCTGGCCAGAGAACATATCTATATTTAAAAAAAAAAGCACGTAAATCGGATAAGTGGTTCTTCAGTGATAAGCGCACTAACGGACAGACAGAGAGACGTTACTTTTTATATATATTACAGATATTCCTTGCTACATGATATTGTTCCATATTTAATGGTCTAGCATGTTTAAAAAAAAAGCACGTAAATCGGATAAGTGGTTCTCTAGTGATAAGCGCACTAACGGACAGACAGACAGACAGACAGAGATATGTTGCATTTTATATATATTATAGATATAGATTATTATTGTTATGTAACCTGGCCAAAGAATATATGTAAGAATTTAAAAAAAGACACGTAAATCGGATAAGTGGTTCTTCAGTGATAAGCTAATGGACAGACAGACAGAGAGACATTGCATTTTTCTTTGTTATATATTATAGATATTCTCTGCTACATAATATTGTTCCATATTTAATGGTTTAGGCTGTGTATTGCAAAAGAACGCGTTGGCGGCAAACTTTTTTTTTTTTTTTCCCCTTTTTTCCGACTTCAACCACTATTATCGTCACTGCTTATTTCTTATGCTACCTATCATAATAAAATATAGCCTATCTGGCCGGAGAACATATGTATGTTTTAAAAAAAAGTACGTAAATCGGATAAGTGGTTCTCCAGTGATAAGCGCCCTATCGGATAGACAGACAGAGATACGTTTCATTTTATATATATTATATAGATGTAATAAAATATATATCTATAACCTGGTCAGAGAACATATGTATGAATTTAAAAAAATCACGTAAATCGGATAAGTGGTTCTCGAGGTATAAGCGCACTAACGGCCAGACAGACAGACAGAGAGACGTTGCATTTTATATATTATAGATATAGATTATTATTATTATTATTATTATATAACCAGGCCAAAGAATATATGTATGAATTTAAAAAAAGACACGTAAATCGGCTAAATGGTTCTCGCGTGATAAACGCAGTATAGGACAGACAGAGAGATTGCATTTTATATATATTATAGATTTTAGATATTCTCTGTTACATAATATTATTCCATATTTAATGGTTTAGACTTTGCTTTGCAAGGGAACGCGCTAGCGGCAAACTTTTTTCCGACTTCATTCACTATTATCGTCACTGCTCATTCCTTATGCTACCTATCGTAATAAAATATATCCTATAACCTGGCCAGAGAACATATGTATGTTTTAAAAAAAAAAAGTACGTAAATCGGATAAGTGGTTCTCCAGTGATAAGCGCACTAACGGACAGACAGACAGAGAGACGTTGCATTTTATATATATTATAGATATATATATATATATATATATATATATATATATATATATATATATATATATATATATATATATGTATATGTATATATATATATATATATATATATATATATATATATTATATATATATATATATATGTATATATATATATATATATATATTATATATATATATATATCTATATATATATCTATATATATATATATATATATATATATATATATATATATATATATATATATATATAATTATTAATGTTTTTTCTTGGACTTTCTTCTTTCTATTTATGTTTGATGATTGAATCTCAAATTACATATACAAGTACGCGTTTACAGTTTATTAACGTTTTGGCAATATGTTGTCATCATCAGAATGAAGATATCTTATCTTGCACAAATTTTTAAAGAATATCATGATAGTAAAGAAATACTCCTTTTTTTTACGATACCCAGCTGACAGGATAATCTACTATACATAAGAGTTGTGTATAAAAATCCAACAATCAATCATCAAACAAATATATATATATATATACATGTATATATATATATATATATATATATATATATATATATATATACATGTATATATATATATATATATATATATATATATATATATATATATATATATATATATATATATATAGCTTAAATGATGTAGTCGCTATAAGAAAAGACTAACTGGTCTCAGTGCCTCTTTATTTATTTGGAAAAAACAACTTATTGAAATTAAATTAGTAAAGAGTCTTCTAAAAAAAGTATGAATTACTTTTTGTCGTAAATATGCCTTACTTAATTAACAATAAATAATTAATTAAATTATATGCGGTTTTAATGTCACAGCTTAAATGATGCAAAATTCAATATACCAAAATTATTAGAGAAAACAAACTGTAGAATTTGAAATAAGCCTGCTAATATTTGGTCGGGCCTCCCTCATTATCGATAACGGCTTGTAATCTTCTGGACATTGATTCGACTATCTTTCTGGTATACTCCTAGGAAATAGTGTTCCATGCTTCAGTAATTTTTACTTTTAATCCAGTTTTATTTGATATTGGGGCACTATTTACTTATTTTTTAATGTCAGCCACAAATTTTCAATTACATTTAAGTCTTGTGACTGGGCTGGTGTTTTAATAACATTTGGACAGTTATAAAGCAACCAACTGCGGACTCGAAATGACGTGTGCTTTGGATCATTGTCGTGATAGAACCGATAATTGTTTTCAATATCTAATTTTTGGGCACTAGCGACGAGATGCTGCCTTAGTATATCCAAGTACACATATTGGTTCATATTCCCTTCGACGAAATGCATGTTTACCTCCACCGTGCTTTACCGTAGCTTTCATATTTTTCAATTTTAATTCTTCGTTAGGCTTTCTCCACACTGATATTTTTCCATCGGACCCAAAATAAGTTTATTTTGGTCTCATCAGCAAATAATACTGAATTCCAGAAATTCAAGTCTTTATTGATATGCTCTCTGGCAAATTCCAATCTCACGCGTCTATTTCTTTGGCTAATGAAAGGCTTATTTCTAGCAATTCGACCATGTAAATTATTATTTCGCATGATCCGTCGAACTGTTTCGGGGTTACACCTTTTTCCAAACTGTCTTTCCACCTCGGCGCACAATTTTGGCCCACTTTTTTTTGGATTATTTGATACCTCTCTTAAAATCCATCTTTCTTCAAGTTCATTGAAGATCTTATTTGGAGCCAACCTTGACTTATTTTCGACTCTATTTTCATTCCGGTAACGTTCAATGATATGCTGAACAGTTGACGGACATTTATTTACCATTTTGGCTATGTCTCTTTGGCTGTATCCATTCCTGTAATAAGTAATAATAAAATTTCTCTCAGAAATTGTAGTTCGACGACCCATTCTTAAACAATTTCGTTTTATTGAATGAAAAAAAAATCAGACTAAACAAAAAACAATTGCACTGAGAAATCAAAGCAACGCCGCCTTCGTAAATTTCAAAATGCGATAAGTTTTGACCCCTGTTGTTATTTTGCATCATTTAAGCTGTGACGTTAAAATTGCATATGATTTGATTAATTATTTATTGTTAATTAAGTATGGCATATGTAAGACAAAAAGTAATTCATACTTTTTTAGAAGACTCTTTACTAATTTAATTTCAATAAGTTGTTTTTTTCCAAATAAATAAATAGGCACTGAGACCAGTTAGTCTTTTCTTATAGCGACTGCATCATTTAAGCTGTGAGTCACTGTATATATATATATATATATATATATATATATATATATATAATATATATATATATATATATATTACAATAGAGGTGTTTACGTATGGTGGCATGAAATACATTAAAATTCCGGGTTTCCATCCGTTCGTCTAAAAATAATTTTACCCACGACGATTCGCCAAAATCTTATTTGACATTTTCAAGTGCTCTTGCTGCTGCTGCTACTCGATACTGTGATTTTGCTGCTGGTGCTCTGGAAGCTAACTCAAGTTAGTAGCAGCAGCAGCAAGAGCACTCGAAAATGCCAAATGAGATTTTGGCGAAACATCGTGCCAATTCATTGTTAGACGAACGGATTAAAACCCCCGGAATTTTAATGTATTTTATATATATATATATATATATATATATATATATATATATATATATATATATATTATATATATATTTAACTGTCTATAAAAAAATACATATTACTAAAGGTTAAAATCTTGAATGCAGTCATCATATTATCCTAGGCCAGCTACCATTATCCTCGAGGCCTGCGCTATTGAGAAAAGTAAATTGAAAAAATACTAAATTATGTAGTTTGGTGTAGTTTAAATAATGGTAAATAAACTCATCGGTCTGATAAACGCCTTTCAGTCAATATTCAACATCGGTACACCATAATCGAATTAACAGGAGTGTCAGGAACTTACAAATGTATGCAAAAATCTAAAAAAAAAAACATTAGCAGAAAACTGAAAGCTATAACATTTAAAATAGGGCACAAACATTACCTTGTTTCTACGGCAAATAATACAATTCTTAACCTTAACATTGTCAAAGATGTGTTTACGCAAAAACTAAGTCCATGCCACACATATTATTATAACAAAAGTAACTATACATGTTTGCTTTTAAAATTAGTAGATAACGAAATGCCATATAATTATAAAGTGTATATTTAAAAAATTATCGTATTGTAGTTTGATCTCCCATTATTGTTTTGTTAACCTTCTTATGTTATTTATTTTTGTTATCAGCTTAATAAGTGGCTTATGATCTTATTCGTTTTAAAGATTAGAACCGAATATTTGCTTGTTTGTCGTGGTGTACGAAAAATTTTAACTGTATTACGAAGTTATCTTTCTCGGGATGGCAAAAAATGAACTTATTTTTTTATTATATAGCGTTAGGAGAATTAAAATTATGCGAGGTAAGTGCTTGCTGTAGAATATGACAAGAAACATACCAAATAATTTTACTAGAAAACTCCCACAGGTTACATAAGCTATAGGTATAATTCTCCTGGATTTATTTTTTGTCGATTGAAAAAGTAATACAATAATGACATTTTGCCGAACATCTTACGGACTGCTTGTGAGCTCGTTTCCAAAACTGACTTCTTTCTTCGGAATCTAGCAGGAAACAGTTTCTTTCTAGAATCCGTAGTCAGTTCTCGGAACAAGCTCTGAAAAAGCCGGAGGATGGTCGGCGAAACGTCTGCATCAATTTTTCAATCGACACAGGAAAATCCAGAAGAATATTATACCTATAAACATACAAAAGCTGTAGAGAATATTTTTTTTTCGATTTCAACCATCCTATTACAATGTATGTTTTTGACTTAATTTTTAGTTCTAAAGTCTTTTTCAAGAGTTTAACCGGTTTTGTTGATTCTTTCAAAGTTTGAAAAGCCCTGGAGGAGAAAGTATTCTAGAATTTAAAAACTATGAACTACAATTGAAAAACTAATTATTTTTAACTGTAATTACTTAAAAATTTTACCTCCAGATTAACTAAAAAGTTTTCAAATTAAGCTGAGACTAGTTGCTATGGATTCTAAACCTTTTAGTTGCCCAGTTGACATTTAATAGTTTTTTTGGATTTTAAGGGGCCATGCCAGTGTAACTACTTAAAAATATTGTTCTAGAATTTTTTAAAATAAAAACTACTGCATCAACTGTTGGGTACATATTTATTTTGTTTACAAATACACACACATTTTTTCCGACCAAAATATTGGAATTGACGGGACTTATGCTCTAGTAACGCGACAGATGAAAAAAAAAACTAGCTCCACTGATGCAATCATTGGCACCTCCAGATTACCTGAAATTAAAAAAAAAAAACGATCATTAAAATAGATATAACTTTCCGTACCATCAACCATGAATTTTAGAAAATATTGAAAATTATAAGAATGGCGACGTTTAGAAAAAAAAAGTGTTTTTTGCATGCCATTGACATTTTTGGTCCAATCAAAAAATCCATGGTTTATGATAGGACAAAACATGCCCTTAACATGCAAAAAAAAAATTAAGTCGATACAATAAATTATTTTCGAGTTACAGCGGCAGCAAACTTAAAAAATGCAGTTTTGAGAAAAACACGTTTAAAGAATGATCTCTTGCCACGTACCTATCTTTGTGACTATTTTGAGTTCGCTGGAGTATTAGATGTTTAATTTTCACTTACGTGATGACGTCACGGCATTGGAATTTTAATACCTGCTCCGGTTCGCGTTACGCCTCCAAAAACGAGTTTATGGCCCCCGAGCAGCTGTGTCTGGCGACAGCTGTATTTTCAAAAATAAACATAGGCCGACTTTAATACTTCGACCTCTTATTCTATACATATAGAAGCGTCGAAATATATATAAAAAAAAAATGTTATCACACTGGTATAGCTCTTTAATATAACATAAGGGACTACAAATTGTATCAGCGACTAGTAAAACCCTAAAATTTTAGGTTTTCGCCAGCCAGATATACAATTTGTTGTTTCTTACCGCGATATTACGCTAGTAATGCAATAAGCACTGCACTATTTTCGCGTTTGTCGATCCTAGCTTGGCTGATGAGCAATGATACTGCGAAACACGTCCCGAGATGGATTAACAGTTAAAAGAACATTGGGTTACTGCTGAAATATGAACTTTGTTCATTCGTAGTATTTGAATCTGAATTTTTTTGTGCCATTTTTTTCGGTTCAAACATAATTGAGAATAAAATTTTTCTGGTCTTTTGTTGCTCGTCAGAGTAACTTTAATGTACCTACGTGTACTTTTATTATTTTAAATCCACGATTCTCAAAATAATGTTTAAAAAATTATCGACTCTTCATTCTCTTGTAAGTTAGAATGACAAAAACTTTCTTAGATAAATTAACGCAGTACACTTGCTTGAGTGTTTTCAAGACGCTTCAGTCACTCAGAAAAATAATGTTTATCTCAGTTGTAAACAACAATCATTAAAGGCTTTTATCACACTATTTACAAATACCCATTTTTTTTTTAATCTCGGAAAAGAAAAAGTTAGGTGGAGCCAAATCTGCCTGTGAGTATGGTAAATGAAGAATAAAATCATCCAATTTCCGAATTGAAACTTTGCTGATTTGGGTGTCGGTGAATTATCGTTATGAAAAAAAAAAGTTCTCCTTGGACAAATGTCGACCCTTTTTTTTCTATCCCTTTTCCAAAACGTTGTAATAATTCCGACCTTTCCGGAATGATGATTCTCCTCTAAGAGATTTAACCTTTTTCTAAGTAGTCAAAAAAGAATTTTCCCATGAGAAGTCCAATAAGCCGTGGCTCTACTTCACCCTACAGTCACCACGTTTTTTTATAGTTGTCTGCTCCAAATGCTACTTTGTTTTCGCAATGTAGTGGTGGACCCTGGACCACCTCCTCCTTTGTTGCAGTTCTTAGTTCTTCAGAAAGTCCCTCGTTGAAAATACTTACTCTCTCACGTTTGTACTCAGCTGATCCGGCCATTGGCACTTGTAGGGGAAATCTCCAGACCCTTCATTTAATTCAGCTTCGGTTTTCTTTGAAACTTTTTCTTTCAAATCCAGGAATTATATATTTGTGTTTTTTTTCTCTGCCATCCATCGGGCAAGTATTGCATTGCATCGTCCCAATTGATCAGGTCGGAATCTTTTGAATTTAATCTCGTACACACTTTCGAAATATGACCTGATTTATTCTTTATATTATGAAAAGAAAGTCCTTTTTTTTCTTAGAACCTAGAGTTTTAATTTAACTAAGCGTTAAATTTTATTAAAGAAATATGTTTACTTTTTCCTAATTGTAATATATATGTAAACAAATAAATAATATACATATTATGTACTCTTAGTTTTGCCCCCGGATTTTAGTCTAGGTCATGAGTTTAAATTTAAATTATATTTTCGGATCAGCAAAGGTTAGATTGGACAAAAACTAGTAATTTCATTTTAATTATCGTCCTTTTTGCCTCCGTTCGAGAACTCTATTAAGTAATTTTTTAGTGTTCCATGCGGAACACTTATAAAATGACTTCGGTGTCTGTCCGTTCCCAGTGTCATACCCGATTTTTCCGAAAACTATTTGTCATAGAATTTGAAATTTGGTAATAATATAGGAATTGACGGCCTCATCAGAGCCCAACTAGTTTTGAAAGTTAAATTTTTGACTTAAGGGCGTTAGTTTTTGGGGCCCCCCACACACCACCCCCCCCCCCCCCCCCCCACACCCCACCCCCCCCCCCACCACACCCCCCCCCCCCCCCCCCCCCCCCCCCCCCCCCCCCCCCCCCACCCCCCCCACCCCCCCCCCCCCCCACACCCCCCCCCCCCCCCCCCACACCCCCCCCCCCCCCCACACCCCCCCACCCCCCCCCCCCCCCCCCCCCCCCCCCCCCCCCCCCCCCCCCCCCCACACCCCACACACCCCCCCCACCCCCCCACCACACCCCCCCCCCCACACCCCCCCCCCCCCACACACCCACCCCCCCCCCACCCCCCCCCCCCCCCCCCCCCCCCCCCCCCCCCCCCCCCCCCCCCCCCCCCCCCCCCCCCCCCACCCCCCCCCCCCCCCCCCCCCCCCCCCCCCCCCCACCCCACCACACCCCCCCCCCCCCCCCCCCCACCCCCCCCCCCCCCACCCCCCCCAACCCCCCCCCCCAACACACCCCCCACCCACCCCCCCCCCCCCCCTAATACTTGCGCGCACTTTTCTTTGTATTATTTTTAAAAAAAATCGCGAAAATCGCTGTCCACCCGCCTTATCTCGGTAAGTACTTATCAAAAAAATTTTGAAAAAAATTCTGGAATATTCTCCACGGGGTGTAGATTGAACGATAATTATCACGAGTGCATTTAATAACTTATCTGGTATATAAAAAAAAAAATTCAAGGTCATCAGTTTTCAGTAAAGATTTGAAACATACTTTGTTGAAAACTCATTTGGGGTGTGTTTTGTGAAGTCACTGATCATTTTATACCTCCGTAATAAAAAATTTTATTCTAAAAAGCAATCAACGTACGGAACACAAATTGCGCAAGTTCAACTTGCACTTGACCGGTTATTTTTGTTATATTATTGGTTGTATTTATTTAAATTTTTGTGATATTACGGATAATATTGTACAAATAAATAAATACGTATATTAATAACCAAATCAATGTGTTTAAATTCACAGACATTTTGTATATATAGACGAATTATGCCAATTATGAAATCGTTTCTCATCAAATTCACAAATTTTAATGAGTGGAGTAAAGCCACGCAGAAAAATAGTAGACTAAATTGTAACCCTATCATATGAAAATAGTTACCTTATATTGCGTCCATGTAACACCATACAGAAAGCTGTATGGTGTTGCATGGACACAGTAAAACTGGTGTTTTGTAGTACAAGTCCCCTTGGATACCATACCGGTGTTGTCACTTATAAATGGTCGAAAAAGTATTGAGCTTTTTCTCGTTAGTTAGCTGTAGTGTCACGTATTTCAGGTAATAAAAGTCGCATTGGATCATACTTAACGTTAGTTAAAAGCTGACATTTGATAGTAGTGGTCTTGCAAAAAGTATTTGAAATCGTTTATTCAGATTTAATTTGGAGCGCCTTGAAGATGTATTAAATTTGTGCAAAAGTTCGCTACATTTTACAATGTTATTTCGATAAAGGCACAAATGCTGCGCAGGCCTTAAAGAAATCTGTGTCGTTATGGTCAAGGTACATTATCAAAACTAACAGCCAGAAGATGGTTCTGTCGCTTTCGTTCTAGAAACGTTAAAAGTGCTCCTCGCACTGATCGACCAGTGACAGGAAAAGTTGATAGAATTTTGGCAAAAGTTGAAAAGTAACTAGCCATGATATCGTCAAGGACCTAAACATCGATCACCAAATAGTTTTAAAGCATTTGGAAAAAGCTGGCTACAAAAAGAAAATTGATGTTTGTATGTCACATAGTTTGACGCTACAGAAATTTCTCGGTCAAATGTCCATCTGCGAATCTCTACAGAAACTTAATGAAATCATGCCGTTTTTTGAAGTCGTTGATCACTGGCAATGAAAAGCGGATCACGTACTATAATAATATGCGAAAAAGACCGCGGTCGAAAAAGAATGAGGCTCCACAAACGGTGGCAAAGCCCGTATTGACGCCAAAAAAGGTGATTCTATGTGTTTGATGGAATTGGAAGGGAATCGTGCATCATAAGCTGCTGCAGGCTAGTGAAACTCTGAATTCTGTACGGCACTGTCACCAATTGCCTAGATTGAAGCAAGCGATTGAAAGGAATCGGTTGGAATATGACAGCGCCAGATGGCACACATCTTTGATGACTCGGCAAAAATTGAGAGAGCTTGACTGGGATGTTTTTAATGCATCTACCGTATAGCTCCGACTTTGCACCGTCAGACCAACAGTCATTTAGGTCTCTGTAGAACTCCCTGAATGATATTAAGTTAATTTGAACAGAGGCCTGTGAAAACCACTTATCACAATTTTTTGCCCAGAAAGCACAGAAATTCTACAGTGATGACGTTGCCATAAAAATGGCCAAAGAACATCGAATTTTTTTATTAAGTCTTTGTTAGAAAAAGAAACGCGGGTAAAATTAACTTTTTTTACAAATAAGAAAAAGAAAGAAGAAATCTTGAATATGCATATGATTCTATACCACAAAGTAAAACTTTGGAAAACTCTGACTGAACTAAATATGAATACCCATCTGATAGCTACCATACAAGAATCTTATAACAACAATATATCCTATGTAAAAGAGGAAAACAATTATCAACACCGCTGTTAATAACCAAAGGACTCCGCCAAGGATGTAGTCTATCACCAATACTACGAGGGTTGTGTAAAAAATAAGGTTCCCACATTTTTTTCAGGTGTAAGGCATTTTTTATTTGAACTGAAAAATACATCATTGGAAAGCTTAATTTCTTAGCTATTTTTCAACATAATCTCCAGATTTTTCCACGCATTTTTGTTGACGACTAATCCACTTTTGGGAATCCCGCTTCAAAAAAGTCCGCCGCCAGTCTGTGGAGGAATTTGGTGACCGCTTCCTGCACTTCTTCATCAGTCTCGAAACGTTGTCCACCCAAGTGTTGCTTTAACTTTGGAAACAAGTGGAAGTCACTCGGTGCAAGATTAAGGCTGTAGGGAGCATGTTCAACGAGATCCCAGCCAGTGGTGTAGTCTACCGCCTTTTGTCAGTCTTCCTCTCCGGCGATTTTGGATGGCTCTTCTGAGTTTTTTCAAGGTCTCACAATAATTTTCTCGAATTTTATTGTGATCCCTCGAGGCATAAACTCAACAAGCAGGGGACACCCTTACGGTCCCAAAAGACCGTAACCATCACTTTCCCTGCGGACGGCGTCTGCTTGAACTTCTTCGGTTTAGGCGATCCGGTATGGCGCCATTGTCGCGATTGTCGTTTTGTTTCCGGGGTGACGTAATGACACCACGTTTCATCCCCGGTAACAATGGAGTCTAAGATATCTTCGGTATTCTCGGCGCATTCTCGAAGAAACTCCTGGGCACACTTGACGCGATCGGCTTTGTGGGTTTCTCAAAGCATGTGCGGGACCCACCGCGCACACACCTTGTGATAACGTAACCTTTCAGTCAAAATCGTGTGGATTGTTTTTTCACAAACCTCAGGAACCCGGGCAGCCAGTTCCCGAATCGTTATCCTCCTATCCTCGAGCAGAATTCGCTCAATCTTTGACACAACTTCGTCGGAGATCGATGGCCTTCCGCTTCTTTGCTCATCGTGGATGTCTGTGCGTCCTTCGGAGAACTCCCTACACCCATTTGCGGACGTGTTGAACGCTGATATAAGCTTCCCCATAAACTTCACACAACTGCCTATGAATATCAACCGGTGGTAACTTTTTAGCGTGCAAAAAAAATCGGATTACCGCACGAACTTCGCACCTGGCGGTGACGGCGATCGGGGGTTCCATCGCGGATGGCTGTCAGCCGGCACTGAACGTCGCAGCCAGTTCTACCAAGGCGGGATCTAGAGTGGGGAAATCAGCGCACACAGCGGTGTTGCCGGATTTCGCCTAGCATCTCGCGCGGCGAGTTTACAGCGTTGGGAACCTTATTTCTTACACAACCCTCGTATTTAATCTCTACGTAGAACTAGTATTAGGGGAATTGACAAGAAAATGCACAGGAATGAGTATATCAATAAATGAAAAACTATCTCTTTACACTAAGTTTTGCAGTTGATCAAGTACTTATGGCGCAGGATTCATTCGATCTGGAATTTATGCTGAAGAGGCTCTACACCGAATACCAGAATTGGGGACTGCAAGTAAGCCTACAGAAAACAGAGTATCTGGTAGTCAATAGTGGGACACAATTTCAAGTTCTCATAAATGATGATACACTTGTAAAACAAGTTGAAGAATTTAAATACCTTAAGGGCTAGGAGAAGGAGAAATAAAACACAGAATTCAAAATAACAGAAAAGTAATAGGCTGTCTCAACTCCCTATGGCGGGATAAAAACATATTCAAAAAGACAAAGAAAAGAATAGGCCAATCAATAGTGAAGTCAGTTCTCTGTTATAGAAGTGAGATCTGGGTGGTAAGCGCAGATTACAAGCAGTAGAAATGGATTATCTGCGACATAGTGCTAAGCTTCAACACATACCTAATGATAAAATAGGATGACAGATGAACGCAGAAGAGACAGTTGTTGATAGAATGGAGATGCGCGGTTTATGCTGGTTTGGGCATTTAATGAGAATGCTGGAAAATAGATGACCACAGACAAATTTCGTTGACAACCTCCAGGGAAAAAAAGAAGCGAGGCGACCTAGACGTTCCTGGAATGAAGGCATGAGGAAAGTAATGGAAAAACGAAACCTGAACGAAGACATGACTCAGGACAGAGAGGATTGGAGAAAGGGTTTGAGTAGACAGCACTTGGCTGTATAATGATAATATTACATGTATTGTAATTATCTAACTCATATGTAAGTAAGTAAGGGAAGAAATATAAAATTCTAGACCAATCAAAAAAAAAAAATTACTAAAACTGTTCACAAAAGACGATCAAAAGGTACCAACAAACCACAGACGAATAAACCTCGTAGCTATAACTCTAAAATTAACAACAAAGCTAACAGGAAACAAAATTAACAACAAAGCTAATATGAAACGAAATTAAACGGGCACGTCTTCCTGGCAGAGAAACAGCATATTAGCGATAAGAATAACGAAACATCTCAGATAAGCTTTCTTATAGCTTCGTTAATAAAGGAAATTGTTATCCTTAATAAAGGAATTTTTATTTTGTTTTAATACTGCATAAGCTTCAAGCGGTTGGTTCTAACTAGATGCCATTGTTATCTTTTTAAGGGGTTACATGCACCTCGAATTTAAAAAAAATTCGATTTTTTTACGGATTTTTATTCTCTATACTTCGAAGAATTGTTCAAAAAAAAAATTAAGATAATTCCATTCCATTACAAAGTTTTAGCAATAAATCTAACCTGGCATCGGATTAGGACCGCTACCTGTCTCACACACTGTTTGCAATATTATTCAGTCGATTTTTAATATTTTTTAACTTTTTTTTTAAATCTTAATAATTACTTTTTCTACAAAATGTCGAGATGTTTTTTTTTAATTTTTCTGATTTCTTTATAGGTAATTAAACTTAAATTTTTTTTTATGGTCGAAAATTGCATACGGAAGTTTGAAACACCGTAAATTACAAGTACAACAAAAATATATAATCGCCATTCTTTTGTATTTTTCTCTTAATAAACTTTCAAATATTTTTTTAAATATACAGTAGAACCCCGATTAACCGTGTCGCGATTATCCGAGCTCCGGATTAACCGAGCCAATCTAAGAACCTGATTATCCGGAGTACGCGCGTCTATGCTGCGTATTAACCGAGCTTCTAAAATATGTATGTACATATTTCCATTTAAAATCGTCGGGGCCTTCGGGGAATCCCCCTGGCCCGTGTGAAGGGTTCCCCTATTTATGTTTTTGGACTCTTTCAACATGTACATTGGCGTGAATGCAGTGCGTTATAGCGTTTACTACGGAGAAGTACGAGTATACTCACATAATTTATTTGGTTGAAGTTCTGGTAGTTAAGTGTAATTAATACGAACTGTTTTGTTTGAATTTTTGTTTGTCGTATTATAATGGAACAAAACAAGCGTAAAAGAATCGTCGTTCCTATTGAAGAAAAATTAAAAGCCATCAGAAGAATTGAAGCAGGAGAGACAATTGAAGTTGTTGCACGATATTATGGAGTAGGTGAGGTAACAGTTGGAGATTGGAAAAGAAACCGCACAAAAATAGAAGAGTGGTGTATAAATCAAGCCTCCTCGTCGTCAGGAAGAAAATCAATGAAAACCGGCAACTATGAAAAGGTTAACGAAGCTTTATTCATGTAGTTTAACCACCAGAGATCAAAAGGTGTGCCTCTGTCAGGTCCAATTTTACAACAGAAAGCAATAATGATTAGTAGACAATTCCCAGAGATAGATCAGTTTACCGCCAGTTCTGGATGGCTTGACCGCTGGAAAAAAAAAACGGTACGGTGTACCACAACTGACTGTATGTGGTGAAAAACTTTCTGCTGATGTGGCATCAATTGAGAAGTTTAAGCAGAACTTTAAAAAGCAAATCGAAGATTGTGGATACACATGTGATCAAATTTACAACTGGGACGAAACTGGTCCGAATTATAAAATGCTTCCATCAAAAACATTGGCATCTCGACAGGAAAAATCAGCTCCTGGGCACAAACGAAGTAAGGAAAGATTAACTATAATGGTATGTTCCAATGCATCTGGCAAGCACAAAATCCAACTGATGGTGATTGGCAAGTCTGCACGTCCAAGAGCTTTAAAAGACATCTCACCCAAAGCCACAGAAAAGAATGGGATGAGAAAGGTGACACTGAAAAATGTTATTTACTGGGTAAGTCAAGCGTGGGATTCTGTGCGTACTACCACTATTCAAAAATCTTGGTCAAAAGTTATTGATTTTGAGGACTCTAATGACAGTGAATATGATACTCTATTAAATGAATTAGCTTTGAAATTGAGAAGCCATCGAGAAATGTCCTGTTCAAATTTTGACAGCGAGATAGAAGAAAAATAAAAAAGTTTATTTGAATTAATGCAAAAATTAAAAAGTTGCGAAAATGTGACAAGAAAAATTGTTGTGGAATGGATTACAGCAGATGATTTAGAAGAAGAAATGAGTATTTAAGAAATAACGAATGCCTTTCAGGAAACCGAAAAATCAGATGACGATGACGAAGCGGCGGTGGATGAACAGTCTCCCACTAAGATCTCTCATCAAGAAAGTTTGGCTTCTTTGGAAAAAGCTTTGAGGTATATCGAACAACAACCAGAGGCAACCCCAGCGGATTTACTTCTTCTTAATAGATGGAGAAACATTGCAGCGAGAAAAAGAAGATGCAATATGAAACAGAGAGAGAGCGCATAGATACCTGTTTCACTGTTTTATAATGTATGTACCTATTTATATGTTAAAAACGTTCATACATCGGTTTAAAGTATTGGTGTTTATTTTTGAATGAATAAAAAACAAATCCGGATTATTCGAGTTTTCAGTTATCCGAGGAGGGTGCCCCCCACGTTACTTCGGATAACCGGGGTTCTACTGTACATACTTTTTGCAGCACCCAGGTATATGTAACCCCTTAACTACAGCATTAACTGTAGTAAATAGAGGAACAATTCCATGATTTTACGACTGCGCATGTTTCAAGTGACGATAACAATAGAGTCTTTATATTTAATTTCTTCTCTTTAATTTTGCGCCTGCTTAAAATAGAGATAACCACAAAGGCGTGTCAAAATAAAAGTTGCAACATTATTAACAAAATGTTATAACACAACCAGTCTGATGCATGCATAAATCATATTAAAAGCTAATACAAGAAAAAAACGTGTTTTAACTTACCTCGCATGTTTATATTAACATATGTAATAAGAAACCCATCAGTAAGAAATAAAAATGAACATTAATTATCATTTCATACTCTTGTAGAAATGTTTATGACTTTCCTAAACGTTATCTAATTGTTTGGTTTTCCACAGCACGTCATAGGTGAATTCAAGCCACGTTTTAGAGATAATTTTGGCCAACACTGTTTATTTGTAGCAGTAATTTTGGGTCAATGAATAAATTAACTTGGAAAGATTACATTTTACGTTCTTACATGAAAAAAAAAAACGTATTTTATTTTACTAGAAATGTTGACATTTTTGCTACGATTTATGTACAGTTACAACTATAAATTGTCAAAAATAAAAGTACCGATTTTGTTTTATCGACAACGGACTGTGAACGTAACCTATGACTTAACGGCAATAATTTAAGAAATCTTATGGGTTTAAATTACTTTAAAGTACCTCGAAGGGACCGGGAACAGAGAGACTAGAAAGAAAGAGATATTCAGCTTTTACAGTATCAATCAGTATGTTTTTAATTCTATTATAGTGCGTTTTTTCCTAAATATTTAGTTAATTAAATCTTTTTAAAATATTATTTTAATTTCAAATATTTGGGTTACTACTTATTATTTATTATAAACTGAACAACTACGAATTCTCTATGTTTTTGCTATAGACTGGGAACTTCTTTTAATTTTATATAATATTTTAGATTATTTTTCCGTAAAATACTTTTTTACATATAGTTTTTTGGAGGACGCGGTCTCTGTAATTTTTGATACGCGATGTACTGTCGCTTATTGCTGACTACTTTTTAACTGTATTTTACATATATCCTCCCTACAGCGGCGTAGCCAAGTTCAAGGAGCAAGGGACAGGGGATATGTGACTGTAGAAGTTTTCGTTCGAGTTAGCTTCGAGCGGCAGCAGCAGCAAGATCACAGTATCGAGTAGCGGAAGCACTTGAAAATGCAAAATAAGATTTTGGCGAAACGTCGTGCAAATTCATTGTTACACGAACAGATTGAAACCCAGAATTTTAATGTATTTTACATATATATATATATATATATATATATATATATATATAATATATATATATATATATATACGAGGTATATCCACAAAGTAAGTTCCGTTTGGTTATATAAAAAAAAACGTGTACAGATACAGACAAAATATTTGTTGTTAAACTAATTTTCTATATAGCTTCCGAAATTTTGTAGGCACTTGTCATAGCGTGGCACAAGTTTTTGTATGCCTTCTTCATAGAAGGTTGCCGCCTGTGTTTTCAACCATGTGGTAACATGTTCTTTCAGCTCGTCATCATCGTTGAAGTGTCGACCACCAAGGAAAGATTTTAGGTGTAAGAAGAGATGAAAGTCGCTAGGAGCGAGGTCCGGGCTGTACGGAGGAATGATCAAACACGTCCCAGTCAAATTCCTGTAGGAGTTCTTTTGTCACATTCGCAGTGTAAGGTCGGGCATTATCGTGGAAAAAAACAACACCTTTCGACAGTAATCCTCGGCGCTTGTTCTGTATTGCGCGGCGCAATTTCTTAATGGTCTCACAGTAAACATGTGCATTGATTGTTTGGCCTCGTGGTAAGAAATCAATCAGCAAAATGCCTTTTCTGTCCCAAAAAAACGGTGCACATGAGTTTTCGAGGTGTCAAGATTTGCTTAGGCTTAACTTTCGTTGGGGACGAAGTATGCCTCCATTCCATTGATTGCCGTTTAGTTCCTGGGGTGTCGTAAGATACCCAAGTTTTATTCCCCGTGGCTATCCAAGAAAGAAAATCATCACCGTCTTCATTGTAGCATGTCAAAAACTGAAGTGCACTGCCCATCCGTTGTTTTTTGTGTTGTTCAATAAGAATTTTGGGTACTCAACGTGAGCAAAGTTTTCGAAATTTCAGTTTTTCATTAACAATTTCATGAATTAGTGATCGTGAGATTTACGGAAATCCCATAGCAAGAGCACTAATTGTAAACTTACGGTTTTGCTTAAGCTTCTCTTCAATTGCGTGAACCAGTTCATCAGTAACCAAAGACGGGCGTCCACATCGTTCTTCATCGTGCACTTGATCACGTCCTTCATTGAACTGTCTGATCCATCTTCTAACCATTGAATCACTCATAGCAGTTTGTCCGTAAACCTCGCAGATTTGCCGATAAATTTCACTTGGTTTAACTTTCTTTGCATTTAGAAAACGAATCACAGATCTGATTTCACAAGCGGCGGCATTTTCAATTAAGGCTGACATCATAAAGAAGCACTACAAAGAACACGTCGGCAGCAGCGATCTGAAAATGGCGTACATTTCTTCTGCTTGAGTCAGAGTAACTGCCACGCATGCTTGGAACTGCGATCGCAGCGCTGCCGCGGATAGAAATAGAAACGGAACTTACTTTGTGGCTATACCTCATATATATATATATATATATATATATATATATATATATATATATATATATATATATATATATATACATATATATATATATGTATATATATATATATATATATATATATATATATATATATATATATATATATATATATATATATATATGTTACTATAGAGGTTTTCACAGATGGTGGAATGTAATACATTAAAATTCCGGGTTTCAATCCAATCAATGCTGCCACTTGAATCTAACTAAGTTAGTCTCAAGTTAGGGTATCTTATTGTGAGCCGCTTCCCGACGTGATTTTCGCCCAGCAAAGGTTTCTTTTAACGTGCTTCGGAATTTGACATCATGAGCACGAAGATGTTGTGGAATGGTCTCATGGGACTCATTCAAACCCGATTTTCTTGACGCAGCGTCAATTTCGGGTCCCGTGAAAATAAAGACTCGATTCGTTTTTCGGAGTGACTTTGCGTACCGAGTCACGTTTTGGCCAATCGTCGACATTTTTCGTCTTGTTAAAATGATTTAGTCACTTCTTCACAAACGATACCGACTTTTTAATATATTTAGCAGCCACGGAATGTGTCATTTTAAGCATCTTTGGATGGGAATAAAGACTGCCTCGAACCGATGCACAAACAAGTGATGTGAATTTTACGTTATTTCGACGAAAGTTAGGAATCGACTGATGCATTTACCAAAATGCGTTGTAGACAAAAGTTCCCTCTACCGATTTTTTTTTGAATCGTTAGAATCGCATCTACTGAAAACGAATTATCGCGGATACGTTCGTACTTGACATAATGTACGTTCCTAGTAGTCTTCTAAGCAAGCAGTTAAATTGCTTATAAACTGTACGGCACGTCGTTTCCTTGATTGCTACAATTTCTAACTAGTTTTTACCTTTTAATTAATCAAAGGAACATGGGTTATTATTATTATTAAATCTAGTCTTCAAATATCGCCACAATAAGAAAGTTGTCTGCGTTAAATCATAGCTACATGTCAGCTTTTGTCACGTATCATTTTATTTAAGAACATCTTTTGAATGATTGTATTTTATTTTTTTTTTGATTAAACAACAGCAATTCAGTACACGGGAAGCTTTAATCTCATTAAATGCAGCGTTATAAAGATATGAATGTAGATGTATATATATATATATATATATATATATATATATATATATATATATATATATATACATATATATATATATATATATATATATATATATATATATATATATATATATATATATATATATATTTTATAGATGACAATAAAAAATTAATAATAAAAATTCTAGAAACAACAAATAATAGACAAAAGCGATCTAAATATTACTAAAAATCTGTACTGGAATCAATCAGTGTAAGTTAAAATTGGGCTGGAGAAGTCCGAAAGCATAAAAATAACCCAAGGTGCAAGACAGGGCTGCATTTTCTGACCACTTTTGTTCAGTCTTTTATTCTGATGCTGTGTTTAATGAGGCTATTTATGAATCCATTGAAGGAATAACAGTTAATGGAAGTATACTGAACAACATACGATATGTTGATGATACTGTTCTATTAGCAAATAATATCAAAGATCTCCAGCAACTGATCGATCGAGTCGTAACAGGCAGCGAAAGATTTGGATTAACTATGAATATAAGAAAAACCAAGTGGATGGTAATAACAAAGAAAAATATACCACCAGAATCCCTCGAAATCAGGGAAAAAGCACCGTAGAGTAGGTCTCCACATTTAAATATTTGAGAATAAATAAATAAATAATTTATTAACGGACCAGTTATTTACAGATAAAGGAAATAAAAAGAAAAACATAACATTTACATATTCCTAAAAACATAATAGGAGTTTCCTCATCCGAAGCACCATCACAAAACCTGTTTAGTTTAATTTTTGTGATTTGAATGTTATCACTAAATAAATCTATATTGGTGACTCTACTAATAGCATTAGCCGTAGCACACGATCTAGTCAATGCTGATGATAAACCCTAATTTGTTCGATGAAATGGTAAATGAAACAAATTTGTTATACGTAGTGTTCTTTGAGGAGTATTAAGTCCATTCTTCTCCAGAAGTTCTGGGCAGTCAGTTGCAGAATTTAAAACTTGATTTAAAACTTTATGTAGTGTGCAAATGTCGGTTCTCCTTCTCCTGTCTTCAAGGCATTTAACAAATTCATTATTTCCTCGTATACAATATTTTCTACTGTTATTCCCATTTTATACCTTATGAATCTCAGGAACTTTTTTTGCACATGCTCAATTAAATCTACGTATGTCTTGTAGCATGGTGACCATATTGTACTGATCTGACAAATGAACAATATAAAACCTTAAAAACACTTAATATCGGTAAAATCAGACAATGATCTTTTAATAAAATCTAATATTTTCATAGCCTTATTTGTCATAAATTCAATGTGAAAATTAAAATTTACATATTTATCGAAATACAGCCCAAGATCCTTCATAACATCACTCCTCTTCAGAATACCGTTATCAATCTTATAATTAAACATTAAAAAATTATTCTTTCTATAAAATTGCATAACTTGACATTTTTCTGTATTAAGAATCATATTATTTAATTGACACCAATCCTTTAAACTTTCCAAATCTAGTTGCAATTTATAACAATCTTCTATTAATTCCACTATTCTATATATCTTTAAATCATCTGCATATCACAAAAATTTTGAATGTTTTGGAAAGTCTGAAATATCATCGACGAGTATGTTAAAAAGGAGTGGGGAGAGGTGAGAACCCTATGTGTGATGTCACTATGATTTCATCTGGTATAAAACCCTTAATCTTTACAATCTGCTTATGATCAAAAATATAACTTCTGAGCCATCTCAATAAGCTACCGAAAATGCCAGAAACGCTCAAGTTTATAAATAGTAGATTATGGTTGACTTTATCAAATGGTTTTGAGAAATCTGTGTATATTACATCTACTTGTTTGGTGGTTTCCAAAGCGTTCCTAAGCTCATTTTCGTAGACTAGTAAATTGGTAATAATATAAAGAATGTTGCTTAATATATGTTGGAAATGGGGCTTTACCTTTGAGTCAACAACCGATTCAATCACCTTCGCTATTATAGATGTTTTAGAGATCGCCCTATAATTCTTTACTGAGGATTTGTCTCCGCTTTTAGAAATTGGAGTCACATATGATAGTTTCCATGTATCAGGAAATTCCCCCTCTAAAATAGACTTATTAAAAATAAAACTTAAAACACTGGATACAATATAACAACAACTTTGATAAACTGTCACTTGTTTTATCCATGGCGTTATATATATATATATATATATATATATATATATATATATATATATATATATATATATATATATATATCTGTTTGGCTAATATTGCCACTACTTATATCTACATCTTGCGAAACCTTAACATCATATGTATCACATTTTGTATTGCAATATACAGAAGAGAAATAATTCGAAAATAATTGGCTTTTCATTACTATGTATAGACGATTCAGCATCATAAGACATAATATTTGGTATTTCAAAACTCTTATTCTTTGAATGAATATATCTCCAAAAAATTTTACTATTGCTGGTAATTGATTCTTGTATATTGCTGATGTAATTCTTATAACATAACTCCGATAAAGCTTTACATTGTTTCCAAAATTCAGAGAAAATAATATAATCATTTGATGACTTAGTAGTTTTCATTTTTTTTATGGGCTATTTTCTTTTTAAAAATCAATTCTTTCAATGTATCATTAAACCGTGGTGAAGAGAATTATCATTAAACCATGGTGAAGAGAATTTTGGTTTCCTAGACTTTTTTTAAGTATAAATAAATCAAATGCAGTATAAATTCCATCATAAAAGATTCATTTAGAGTGTTTGAATTGACCAGTTGGTTCCAATCAAAGAAACCCAAAAACGAATTAATTTTTTGAAATTAGCTCCCTCAAAATCGTAATATTCGTAATCAAAATCTATAGATTCTTCTGGTTCACAAGATACATTCAGTTCAAAGGAGAGGGCTGGATGGTAGCTATCCAGCGGGAGCAGTGGTTGATCAGCAAGCATTACATTAATATCTATATTATATATATATATATATATATATATATATATATATATATATATATATATATATATATATATATCAATCAATCGATTTTATAACGTCTTCCGTCTTCCGATGCCTAATTTCCACTCCACCCGGTTTCTCCCATCCCTCCTCCTCCAGATCTCTCTCTAGTACTTCCTTGTTGATTCCTGCTCTCCAGCTTTGGCGTGGTCTTCCTCGCTTTCTGTTTCCATGAGGGTTCCAATTTAAAATCTTTTTAGGTAGTCGGTCTTATGACATTCTCTGTACATGTCCGTACCATACCAACTGTTGGGTTCTGATTTCGTCCACTATATCGTGCTTTATTTCTAAAGCTCGCCTTATCGTGTCATTTGGTATGCGGTCTTTTCTGGATTTTCTGGCTGCTCGTCTCCAGAAATCCATTTCTGTAGCTTTTAGTATCTTTTCTGTTCTTTCCTTTAATGGCCACACCTGGGAGCTGTAAGTTATTATACTTTTCACTATTGAGTTGTAAATTCTCTTCTTATTTTCAATGGTTATGTTTTTGTCCCATAGTATATTATTAAGCATTGCAATCGCTTTTCTTCCTTGGATATTCCTCTCGAATATTGCTTCTTCCAGTGTTCCGTCCCTAGATATTCTCGTTCCCAAATACTTATAACTGGCACAGTGTTTGATGGTGTGTCCTATCTATATTAGCAAGGATTAAATCTAGGTAATTTCTGGTGATATTCGGAATATTATTGGTTTGTTTAAGATTAAGGTATGCAGCAAAATCAGAAAGGATCCTACTTTGGGCAGACAGATTACCATCCGCCCGTGTTCCATAACCCTCATTTACCCACTTAACATTTGGAATGTTAAAATCACTTAATAAAATTACATTCTGCGCATTCGTATTATTTACTGCATTTTCTACTGCATCAAAATAACACTCATACAATTGCCAGCTAGCCTGTGGAGGTAGATAAACTACACTTATTAATACTTTAGATATACCCTTGGCCAGCGTAATAGATATATGTTCGATACGGTCTATAATTGTTGTTACATGTTTAGCTGCAATATCAGACTTCACTGTAATCATTACTCCCCCCCTCCTCTAGAAATTTCACTCGACCACAACGAAAAATAGTATAATTATTTAGTCCAAGTTCACTATCCAGTATATCTTCCTTTAACCATGTCTCCGAAAAAATTACAATATCGAAATCGCAAGTCTCTTAACTTTGTCCTGATACCTCTCACATTTTGGTAGTATACTGATATACTAATATAAATGACAAGTGGGACCCAAGAAAGGAAATATATTCCCGAATTGAACAGGTTCGAGTAACATACATAAATATGAATAAATTTTTCCATCGTACAAGTCTCAGCCTCGAACTCCGAATGAGAATGGTCAGAGCGTGTGTATTCTCCGTGTTATTGTATGGATGTGAGTGTTGGACTCTTGACCCTGGCTCAGAGAAACAACTGAAATCTTTTGAAATGTACATTTATAGACGCCTTATTCGCATCTCCTGGGAACGAAAAACAAAAAAAAACACAGAAGAACTGCGAAGAATGAACAAAATGAAGGACCTACTAACAATAATAATAAATAAATTTTTCCATCGTACAAATCTCAGTCTCGAACTCCGAATGAGAATGGTGAGAGCGTATGTATTCTCCGTGCTATTGTATGGATGTGACTGCTGGACCCTTGACTCTGGCTCAGAGAAACGACTGGAATCTCTTAATATGTACATTTATTATTGCATCTCCTGGGAACGGAAAACAAAAAACACAGAAGAACTGGAAAGAATGAACAAAATGAAGGACCTACTAACAATAATAATGAATAAATTTTTCCATCGTACAACTCTCAGTGTCGAACTCCGAATGAGAATGGTGAGAACGGTGAGAACGTATGTATTCTCCGTGCCATTGTATGGATATGAGTGCTCCCCTTGACCCTGGCTCAGAGAAATCACTGGAATCTTTTGAATTGTACATTTATAGACGCCTTCTTCGCATCTCCTGGGAACGGAAAATAAAAAAAAAAATAGAAGTACTGGAAAGAATGAACAGAATGAAGGAACTTCTAACAACCATAAAAATAAGAAAAACTCAACACTTCGGACATGTAATGAGAGGCCCAAAGTACGAATTGCTACGTCTAATTATTGAAGGTAAAATAAGGGCAAACGATCGATCGGAAGACGACAGAATGCTTGGCTGAAGGACATGAGAAGATGGTTTGGATGTGCTTCGAGTGCCATTTTTCGAGCAGCAGTTTCGAAAGTTCGTTTAGCTATATGGATCGCCAACCTTCGCGAGGAGACGACATCATAAGAAGAAGGCCGTTACGCTAAATATGTCCTCATTCGAGAATAAGATGTTGTTTAATCGTTAAGCGTTTAAAAATTTAATTTTCAATTTTTGCAGAACTTTGTTCCTCCTATCCGTTGCATTCGTGAAATAATCGAAACATTTAAAGATACTCGTAAATATGAGGAGACAACGTGCATTTTGCATGAACTGTAATCGATAGTTCCGATGTTTCTAGTGTGTATTTGGCTTCACATCATTCTAATGGGCCGCGACAAAGAGAGTTGTTTACCTAAACTATATGAAATTTTTGGTTATGTTAATGGCACTTATTAGTTTATTGCGTAGAATGTTATTTTCGAATGCAAATGTGGAATACTATTTTATGTTCATAAAATTAATTCTACTGTAACATTTCTAAAAAATTTTAAATAATAAAATTGTATCGCAAACTCAAGGTAATAACTTAATTTTTTTTTGAACCAGTGGTTATTAACGACGGTCATATTTTTGGTTTTAACCACAATAAATTTTACTGCTTAACGATAAGGAAACAATAAATAAAAAATAGTGATTATTAGTATTATTTTGCTTTACAATAAATACGTTTTCATTAATGCTAACAGAAATAATAAATATTAATAAAGTCAGAGAAAAAGTGTAAGTAAACGTAAGGATCTACATAATGGCTACTGTGTCCTAATTTGCATGAAAAAAGCCGGTCAAGTGCAAGCTTGCGCAAGGGCTTGCGCAATTAGTAATCTGTACCGTGGTTACCTTTAAAATAAAATAAAATCCTTACCTAGGCTAAGGTCTTTGACATATATATATCTTAAGATCCAATATGTCTTTTCACGTTTTTTCTTTGTCAATACCAGGTGTACAAGTATGAAATGCGGATTTCAGACAACAGATGGTGCACCAATGCAGTTTGTGCTATAGAGATTTGACACTGCACCATTTTGTTGTGTCATCAACAAGTGTCAGACGCGCACGAGTGATAAATTGGAAAAGTGTGTGCATAGTATTGTGTTGTCGTGTTCAATATGTCGAAATTTATACCGAACAAACAGCATTCGCGGATATCATTAATTTTTTGTTTTCATTTAAAGAAAACTGCTGTTGAATCATACCGATTACTTCGAGAAGCTTATGGTGAACATCCTTCATCGCGAGATAGGTGTGACGATGGTTTCGGCGTTTCAAAAGTGGTGACTTCGATATTGCAGACAAGGAACGTGGAAAACCGCCAAAAAAATACGAGGATGTGGAATTACAAGCATTGTTGGACGAAGATGATTCGCAAACACAAAAACAACTCGCCGAGCAATTGGGCGTTAGTCAACAAGCTGTTTCCAATTGGTTACGAGAGATGGGATGGATTTAGAAGACCGGTAGATGGGTACCACATGAGTTGAACGACAGGCAAATGGAAAAGCGCAAAAACACGTGTGACATTTTGCTCGCTCGGTACAAAAGGAAGTCGTTTTTGCATCGTATAGTTACAGGGGATCAAAAGTGGATTTATTTTGAGAATCCCAAGCGCAAAAATCATGGGTAGATCTAGGCGCACACCATCCAAATCGACCGCAAGACCGAATCGCTTTGGCAGGAAGACGATGCCCTGTGTTTGGTGGGACCAGATGGGCGTGGTCTATTATGAGCTGTTAAAACTTGGAGAAACGGTTAATACTAAACGTTACCAACAACGATTGACCGATTTGAACCGTTTGCTGCTTGAAAAATACCGAAAGAGGCAACACAAAGTCATTTTTCTTCATGACAATGCTCCATCACATACAGCAAAACCAGCGACACGTTGGAAGCACTCAGCTGGGAAGTTCTACCCCATGCGGCTTACTCACCAGACTTGGCTCCTCCCAATTACCACTTGTTTACATCGATGGGACACGCACTTGCTGAGCAGCGCTTTCGTTCGTAGCAAAAGAGGAAGATTTTTACTGGCGTGGTATTCACAAATTCCCGAAAGTTGGGAAAAATGTATAACAAGCGATGGAGCATACTTTGAATAAAGCACTTTTTATCATTCTTCCGAATTTAGCATGTTTTTTTAGAAAAAAATCCGCACTTCATACTTGTATACCTGGTAATGTATAATAGTTAAAGCGTCTTAGCTAGCTAATAGCCAATGAATTAATTTTGCTCAATCTAGGATCTAGTAATAAAAGTGTAAAACAAATATTTAGCTCCTAAATATTTGTTTAATAATATACAAATAAAATAAAATCATTTTGCCTCCAGAGAAGCGAGGCTCCCTAGTAGTAACGATCTAAAAATTATGTTAAAATCTCCACCATATTGTCGTGAAACATCGTTTTTAGTATTTTTATCTATAATATATATAAAATGCAACGTCTCTCTGTCTGTCTGTCTGTCTGTCCGTTAGTGCGCTTATCACTGGAGAACCACTTATCCGATTTACGTACTTTTTTTTTTTTAAACATACATGTGTTCTCTGGCCAGGTTATAGGCTATATTTTATTACGATAGGTAGCATAAGGAATGAGTAGTGACGTAAAATAGTGAATGATGTCGGAAAAAAGTTTGCCGCTAGCGCGTTGCCTTGCAATACACCGCCTAAACCATTAAATATGGAACAATATTATGTAGCAGAGAATATCTATAATCTATAATATAATATATAAAATGCAATGTCTCTCTGTCTGTCTGTCTGTCCATTAGTGCGTTTATCACGCAAAAACCACTTATCCGATTTATGTGTCTTTTTTTTTTAAATTCATACATATATTCTTTGGCCAGGTTACATAATAATAATAATAATCTATATCTATAATATATAAAATGCAACGTCTCTCTGTCTGTCCATTAGTGCGCTTATCCTTCGAGATCCACTTATCCGATTTACGTGATTTTTTAAATTCATACATATGTTCTCTGACCAGGTTATAGATATATATTTTATTACATCTATAATATATATAAAATGCAACGTCTCTCTGTCTGTCTGTCTGTCCGTTAGTGCGCTTATCACTGGAGAACCACTTATCCGATTTACGTACTTTTTTTTTAAAAACATACATGTGTTCTCTGGCCAGGTTATAGGCTATATTTTATTACGATAGGTAGCATAAGGAATGAGTAGTGACGTAAAATAGTGAATGATGTCGGAAAAAAGTTTGCCGCTAGCGCGTTGCCTTGAAATACACCGCCTAAACCATTAAATATGGAACAATATTATGTAGCAGAGAATATCTATAATCTATAATCTATAATATATATAAAATGCAATGTCTCTCTGTCCATTAGTGCGTTTATCATGCGAAAACCACTTATCCGATTTATGTGATTTTTTAAATTCATACATATGTTCTCTGACCAGGTTATAGATATATATTTTATTACATCTATAATATATATAAAATGTAACGTATATCTGTCTGTTTGTCCGTTTGTGCGCTTATCACAGGAGAACCACTTATCCGATTTACGTGCTTTTTTTTAAACATGCTAAACCATTAAATATGGAACAATATCATGTAGCAAAGAACATCTATAATATATATAAAATGCAACATCTCTCTGTCTGTCTGTCTGTCCGTTAGTGCGCTTATCACTGGAGAACCACTTATCCGATTTACGTACTTTTTTGTTAAACATACATATGTTCTCTGGCCAGGTTATAGGATATATTTTATTACGTTAGGTGATATAAGGAATAAGCAGTGACGATAATAATGAATTAAGTCGGAGAAAAGTTTGCCGCTAGCGCGTTCTCTTGCAATACACTGCCTAAAGCATTAAATATGGAACAATATCATGTAGCAAAGAATATAATATATATAAAATGCAACGTCTCTCTGTCTGTGTGTCTGTCCGTTAGTGCGCTTATCACTCGAGAACCCCTTATCCGTTTTACGTGTTTTTTTTTAATTCATACATTTGTTCTCTGGCCAGGTTATCTATAATCTTCTATCTAGAATATATATAAAATGCAACGTCTTTCTGTCTGTCTGTCTGTCCGTTAGTGCGCTTATCACTTGAGAACCACTTATCCGATTTACGTGTTTTTATAAATTTAAACATATGTTCTATATAATTCGATATAAGCCTAGATAATGGGAGATAAGGAGAAATAATGGGAGATAAGTCGAAGTAAGGCTCGATAATGGGAGATAAGGTGAGATAATTGGAGATAAATATAAACATTGGGAGATAAGGAGAAATAATGGGAGATAAGCAAAGATAAGTCTAGATAATGGGAGTTATGGTGAGATAATGGGAGATAAGGAGAAATATTGAGAGATAAGTCGAGATAAGGTGAGATAATGGGAGATAAGGATAAATAATGGGAGATAAGGAGAAATAAAGGGAGATAAGGAGAAATAATGAGAGATGAGCAGAGTTAGGCCTAGGTAATCGAAATTATGTAGAGATAATGGGAGATAAGGAGAAATATTTAGAGATAAGGGGAAATAATGGGAGATATTTTATTACGTTGGGTAAATTGAGGAATAAGGAGTGACGATAGTGGTGAATCAAGGCCACGCGAGCGGAGCCGCGGGCCCGGCTAGTAACATATAAATTACAGAGGTATACAAAAAAAATTCTCTGTCTTTTAAGTGAGACACGTGTTTTCTTAAGTATTTTTTATTCTGAATCCAAAAAAATCATAAAAAAGACATCTACTGTGAGGGTTCTTCAGAAAATACCCTTAAAGTTGCCAGAAAACTATTAAATTGGAAAAAATACATTTTAATAAATAAAATGTAAAACTGTATATTCATTAAAATTATGCAATAAAGTTGTTATTTTGGACATGTTTAAATGTTCTGAATCTACATTTATCATAAAAATTTATAACTATTAGGTTTGAGTGTTCATGTTTAACAACAAACACGCATACACCACCTTTAACTAAGTTACGTAGCAAAATATTGAGCAAAACACTCGCACACATTTATTTACATCCTCCCATACTCACTTACTCATTCAGATCCCCCACTCACTCACTCACTTCTACTCTCACTTGCTCGCTCACTCACTCACTAGCTCCCTCACTCACTTACTCACTCGCTCGCTCACTACCTCACTCACCCACTCATTCCTCCATATTTACTTAATCAATCTACCCACAAAATTGACTTCTAAAACTGTCAAGGGATATACATTAGACTGTATTTTGCAACCTTTTGTTCCTAAATAGTAAACAGATATATTTTTTTCAAAACTAAACACTATTCCTCATGTTTTGGTATCAAATTTGAATTTAAAAGTTAAAAAACTACTAGAAATGGTAGTTTTGTCCGAAAAAAAAATACTCTTATTTAGCTGTTTTTAACATTGACTTGATTTTCAACCAGAAATCAATAACATCTGTTTTTCATTTAAAGTGTGTGGAATACTCATAAATGTGATGACCTTGGTTTTACCTATATCTTGTTTTAAATTTATCCCAATTGTTCACCTGTTGATGTATAACACTTTTTGCATCATTTCCAATGATATATTTCCATCATCTGACACGCATTTACGAACTCTTTAAGACAGTTTTGGTGATATTGATTTTCCTGTATGTCTGTTGTATTGTAGACGTTTTTTTCCATCCAAAAATCATTTATGCCATTCCAAAACTTATGTCCTCGATAAGCAATCTTCGCCATATACTTTTTCATTATTTGGATGTTTTTGTAGCCTTTGGGCAACGTTCTGTGTAAACTTTAATTACGGCACTGTTTTGGTATACCAAACGCTGGTTTTGGACCGCTGTATTTTGTAAACTCTAATTCGTCTTCTTTTTCATTGCCTTTTCTCCTCGAATGCTCTGGAACCGACAGTTTTTAACAGATTACGTTTACACTCCATCGTGACTTTGACTTCTTGGGAGAATATATATTTCTTGGTTGCCGTAGTCCCGTCTAATATTCTCGTAAGTACGTGCTTATATTGCGTGAATTTGCATTTGCCCCTAGTGCAGTGCTAAAGCTCCACTTGGGCTTTTCTGCATATATTCCAGGCTCTGTTCGAAGTTTTTAATCCGTCTGTGTAATAGACCAGACCCGTTACTTTCGTAGGAGTCTCCATCTCCATCCATAGATTTGGATGGCACCCAATTCTATATGGTTTTTCTAAATTATACTATATTGTCACATAATCAGATTGCATATCACTTAGGAACGTTAATAAGATAGTACTAGATATTCATCGCCCAAGTTGGTAGTGTTTTAACTTTTAAATTTTGTGTGGGAATACCTATATTCATTCTTCACGTGACATATACTTCCATGTTTGTAATAGCAAATGTACAAACAAATAAGCGCCTCTAAGTATTTGATATGCTGATAGTAATGCATTAGATACTTACTAAACAACACACCAACAAAACTAATCACCAACTGAAGATGCTCCCTAATAAAATAGTTATATTATATCGACATTACGTCCCAATAATACAATCACCTAGGTAAAAGTTAACAAATAATCCGTAACAAATATAGAGAAATAACAACAAATGACCTAAATCAAACAATTTATTTATCCAAATATTGATCTTTATTCAAAGACATTAACAGAAACAACGAAATAGTCCATTATTATAATCAAGGGCAAAAATAAGAAAAGGTAATAATAGTTATAATACTATTACCGAAGAAAAATAATTAAGAATACTTTTTCTACCCTTACTTAGAATTATTAGTAATAACAGTCAATTCCCTTTACTAATGATCTAAAAGGTATTACAAAAAGCTGTATTTATTATATAACTTATTAAATAACCAGAATTGCAAACTTTTTGTCTTCTTAAGCATCACCGCTTAGAGACATTACATTGAGTGGTTCTTAAGATTAGACCGTGTGAAATTGGAGTGATTTTCCAACGTTTCTCTTACAATTGCACGAGGTATCTTTAGAGATCTTTACTCTTCGATATTAGAACTTCGAATGATTCATAAATCATTCAATTTATCGTGTGAACATATAACTAATTTTATTTTATAAAAATGTCATGTGTATCGAAGATCAATTTTTGAGATAATTACTATGCTTTGGTGACGTTTTTACTTATCCTGCCCATAGACGATCTAAATTGGTAAAAAAATCATAGTTCGTTTTTAGGTTTATTATTAGTACTAACTGGTACGCTCCAAAAGTGCTACTATCTGGTTTAGATATAGGAGGTTTCTTTTTTTTCGTAGTCATCAGTACTACTAAAACGTTATTTTCCAAAAAATATAATTTCAAAGTAAAAAATATTAGCTGTTTACATAAACACTTTAACCAAACCAATAGAAGCAGCCCCAAATAAACAAGTCATAGTGAATCTACAACAAATATTGGTCTTGAACTGTATATCTGACAATGGGTTTAAAAATAAACGCATTATACTTGCTTTACTGAAGGGTATGAATAATAAAAAAAAATATTTGCCTAATTTATACGATTTCAGTAAAACGTTTTGGAAAATGTTGTACATATATATATATATATATATATATATATATATATATATATATATATATATATATATATATATATATATATATATATTTATATATATATGTATGTATATACTACTGTGATCAAAAATAGTAAGACTTTTGAAATAAAACGCAAACGGGTTATTTATGTTTCCAAATTTATTTCGTCCCCTTCAAAGTAATCCCCCTTGGATACAATGCATTTATGCTAACGTTTTTTCTAGTCTTCGAAACAGTTGTTGAAATCGATTTCTGAAATGGCTATTAAAGCCTTCTTCGATTCGGTTTTAATCTCCTCAATCGACTCAAAACGATGTCCTCGAAGCGGTTTTTTGAGTTTAGGGCAGGCCACGGAGCTAAATCAGGTGAATAGGGCGATAGCGGAATGATATGAGTTGAATTTTTGATGAAAAAGTTGCGAAGAACCAATGCTGTGTGAGAAGTCGCATTATCATGATGAAAAAACCAAGAGTTATCGGCCCATAATTCCGGCCTCTTGAGACGAATAGCTTCACGCAAACGACGCATAACACTTAAATAATATTCCTTGTTGACAGTTTGACAGGCGGAAGGAATTCATAATGAACAACACCACGATAATCGAAGAAAACCGTTAACATCACCTTGATTTTCGACTTGCTTTGGCGTGGTTTCTTCGGTCTGGGCTCACCTCTAGCACTCGACGATTTTTGAGCACTAAATTCCTGATTTTCTTGACGTAGTTCTCATCGGTAGATGTTGAAGGACGACCAGGACGTTTATCGTCCTCCATACGTTCTCTGCCTTCTTTAAACAATTTATACCAATCAAAAACACTTGCTCTAGATAGAGCATCATCACCAAATGATATATATATATATATATATATATATATATATATATATATATATATATATATATATATATATATATATATATATATATATATATATATATATATATGTATATATATATATATATGGGACGTTTCGCGTCAACCAATACCCAAAAATAGAATTAGCGAATAAAAAATTTAAGGGTGTCAATTTCTTCATTAAAACGTAAGCTTTCAAATGCAACTTGGCCCTTTGAAAAAACAAGATGGCGGCTCAATATGGCGGCTAGAAACAAAAAAATCATGTAGAAATCATGATTTTTTGTTAACGGAGTTAACTGAACTTCAAAACTGAGACAAGATACAATATTGATGTAATAGTTAGAGCAGAGGTGTCAAACTCAATTTTGCAGAGGGCCATATATTAAATTTAGAATGTGTAGGCGGGCCAGATTCAAATAAAAAAAATGTACTGAATTATTATAACATTTTATTTATTTAATTATATAGTATATAATATTCTTCTTTCTGTGTGACACATTGCGATCGCGGGCCTTATTGATACGTCCCGGGGGCCGGATGCGGCATGCTTTGACATCCCTGAATTAGAGTAACCAACATAATTTTATGTACTACCAACATGGCGGATCCAATATGGCGCCTAAAACCGAAAATTACTTCGATCAGATAAAGTGCTATCTCACTGCGAAATCTCCATAATTGCTCATTTTTTGTCTAATTTTCAGTTTTAAGTTGTGGAAAAACTAAATTGGCGTAAAAAGCGTCAAAAATCAATATATAATGTACCGTGTTATAAGTTTATCCATGCGATTTATTAAAATTATTCATCGTGAATCCTGATAACGTTTTCTTCTTTTATATAGTGGCTATTTTTGCCTATTTTATATCTTATAGTCCAATTAACGACCAGGTACACTTTTCTTATATTCTTTGACCTGCTGGCTTCGAATTTTTATGTACTTTGTTGATATTGGGATATTCCTTCCAGGTTATGGTCAGATTTTAGCCACTTTTTGGTCAAAAATGGCCGTAAATTAAAAATGGCGTATTTAAAGATATTAATCTTACAGCCAATATATACATATAAAATAGGCAAAAATGGTCATTATATAAAAGAGGAAAACGTGATCAGGATTCACCATTAATAATTTCAATAAATCGCATGGGTAAACTTATAATACCGTACATTATATATTGATTTTTGACGCTTCTATTAGTAATTTACCAAGTTTTTCCATTTTTTCCGCAAAATTAGCACATTGAGCTGTAAAAAAAGGTTCTTAAAAAAGTCGAAATATTTACTTGAGTTCCTGAAAGTGATTTCGTGATTTTTTATACTATACATATATATATATATATATATATATATATATATATATATATATATATATATATATATATATATATATGTATGTATGTATATACAGGGTGTCTCTAAAAGATGCGGAAATGCTACCACAAGTTCCTGAGGTCAAAATATGACAATCTAACTCAACTTACCTCAGTCCAAAAGTGGTTGATTTCGGAGATACAGAGTATCAAAAGTTCAATTTGGTTTTAGTTTTTTGTAAATATTTTTTTTTAATAATTCGTGTATTGTCACAATTTTCATCTAGAGGGGGTTTTTAGGGGTGGAAAATTGAAATCTGCATTCATTGTCATTGTAAAATTTAGAGGGCGCCACCTGCGGTACTTTGCACACATTTAAAACGAAATAACTTTTTTGAGCTACACTGTATTTTAGTTTTACATAAAATTTCTTATTCTCCAACGTCTTTTACCTAAAAAAGGTATACCTGGTAAGAGTTGATTTGAGCAGCCGTTTTTGAGATATCTGGATTAAAACAATTCATTTCGTTTATGGCTAGGTCTAAATTATTGTGATAAATGAACACAATTTGAAGCGAAGGCGTTATAATAAATTAACTGTCACTAAAAACTGACTTGTTTCAAATCGAATCTAAAATCATTCAAGTATTACATTTTGATCAAAATAGGATGAATTACGGCCTATTTTTTAGTAGGTGAAATTCGTAAAATTCCTGAAAGGCCCCTGATTGTTAGCAGTATTGTTGTTGATGTTTTTGATACATTGTCGCTTTTTTTCCGGTGTTTATGTTTTAAATTGCGAGTAGTACTGGAATATCGTGAAAGAGAATTAGCAAGCACCGGTGAATTGTCAAACAATTTACAAATTTAATTTTCGTCATGGCCGTACAGTATACCAGTGAAGAAATGACCGATATGTTATTGGTTTTTGGATATTGCCAAGGAAATGGTTTAGAATCTTGCAGAGTATACAGTGAAAGATTTCCGAATCGTCGCTTACCGAACCATAAAACCTTCGCAGCAGTTGAAAGACGTCTTCGTGAAACGGGTAGGTTGGCGCCTGTTTCTATTAATCATGGTCGTACGGTAAAAACTCCAGAAGTTGAGGAAGATATTCTGAATCGGATGGAAGAAAATCCAAAACTCAGCAGCAGACGATTAGGCTTAGAGCTAGGGGTAAGCAAAGATACTGTTAATAGGGTGATCAGAGAACAACTACTGCACCCATTTCATGTTCAACAGGTACAAGATCTTTTACCCTATAATTCTGAACCACGCCTAGCTTTCTGCCGGTTTATCCAAGAACACAGAAATCAAGATAGGAATTTTACAGAAGAAAATCCTCATACGACTAAAATAACCCATTATCAGCATGAGTTTAAGATCAATATTTGGGCAGGAATCATAGACACTTTCATAATTGATCCTGTCATTTTACCACTTCGACTAAATGGCGAAAATTATGTGGAACATCTGCAAAACGAACTACCAGACTTATTAGATCCCCTGCCCTTGGAACATCGAAAGAAGAATGTGGTTTATGCACAACGGTGCTCCTCCACATTTTACGTTAAACGTACGTAATTATTTAAATGAACAGTATCCAAATAGATGCATAGGTAGAGGCAATGATGCACCCGCAAATTCGCCAGCTCGATTCCCTGACATGACTCCGATGGATTACTTTTTATGGGGAACTTTGAAAACCCTTGTGTATTCTAGGCTAGTTGGTACAGAAGATGAATTAAGGAGACGTATTCAAACTGGAAATGAAGCTTTGAGAAATGATGCCGAAATGCTCCAGAGAGTCCAATTTAATTTTTTACGCCGTATTAATTTTTGTACACACGAAAATGGAGGGCATTTTGAACATTTATTATAAGCACTTTTTTTAATTAACTTTTTGTTGTTGATAAATCTTATTGACTGTATTTACTAGAGAATAAAATTAACAACACATTTACTAGTTTTTTTAATTTTTGGTGTTATTCTTAGGGCAATGCAATGCAGTGGTGAGTTTGAGTAAGAACTCAAAAATTTACATTCCAAATATCCCAAAAACTCAGCTCATACCAGGTATACCTTTAAAAGCTGGAAAAGAGGAATTTTTATTCAAAATTTAGACAGTTAATTTTCGCTTCAAATTATGTTCATTTATCACAATAATTTAGACCTAGCCATAAACGAAATGAATTGTTTTAATCCAGATATTTCAAAAACGGCTGCTCAAATCAACTCTTACCAGGTATACCTTTTTTAAGTAAAAGACGTTGGAGAATAAGAAATTTTATGTAAAAGTAAAATACAGTGTGGCTCAAAAAAGTTATTTGGTTTTAAATGTATGCAAAGTACCGCAGGTGGCGCCCTCTAAATTTTACAATGAAAATGAATGCAGATTTCAATTTTTCACCTCAAAAAACCCCCTTTAGCTGAAAATTGTGACAATATACAAATTATTAAGAAAAATATTTTTGAAAAACTGAAACCAAATTGAACTTTTGACACTCTGTATCTCCGAAATTATTCACTTTTGGACTGAGGTAAGTTGAGTTAGATCGTCATATTTTGACCTCAGGAATTTGTGGTAGCATTTTTCCGTACCTTTTAGAGACACCCAGTATATATATATATATATATATATATATATATATATATATATATATATATATATATATATATATATATATATATATTATATATATATATATATATATATATATATATATATATATATATATATATATATATATATATATATATATATATATATATATATATATATATATATATATATATATATATATATATATATATATATATATATATATATATATATATATATATATATATATATATATATATATATATATATATATATATATATATATATATATATATATATATATTATATATATATATATATATATATATATATATATATATATATATATATATATATATATATATATATATATATATATATATATATATATATATATATATTATATATTATATATATATATATATATATATATATATATAAATACATACACCGAATACATTTTTAGGGAAACATCAATTTAGAAGAGAAGATTACATTTTTATGACACACAGCTGAAGAGAATCGAATACTATACAAAACTAATGGCTTTTTAGGAAAGGATGAGCAAGGATAAGCAAATATTTGTTGGTTTTGGTTTTCCTATTTATTTGAGGTGTTTGTTCTTAAAGTTTTAGAGATTTTTAATTTCAAATTTATAAAGTATTTTGACTTAAAAAAAGTATAAAGTTTTGATAGTAAGATGTTATAATTCTTTTTTTTTATTTAGCAATTTATTTTAGCAATTATTTTGTTTTTTGTTCAATTAAGAAACAATATAAAAAAATGAGAAATATTCAGAATTATACAAATTAAAACTAAAACCAAATTAATGCAAAAACAGATACTATACAACGTAGGAAAATATATTATAACATCCTACAATACAAACCTATACTTTTTGGAATCAAAACAATAAAACAAAACAACGTGTTATAGAATTTACATTTCGAATCTCCAAAATAAATAAATAAATAAATTAAATAAAATAAACCTTCGCCTATGTTTTTCTAAAAACCCAAAATGCTAACAGTTGTTTATAGTACATAATCCCTTTTAGCTGACTCATGAAATGTAATCTCTTCTAAACTGATGTTTCCCTAAAAATTTGTTCAAGGTAAGAAAAAAATATTTATAATTTCTTTCTACATTAACTAATTAAGAAATAATTTGACCTTTGATATACGTTTTTATTCTGACGCAGGCAAAGAATTGCCGGAACGCAAATGGACTATGATCACATATATGTACTTTTGTTACCTACGGATTGCAAACCATGAGAATCAATCACCAATATATATATATATATATATATATATATATATATATATATATATATATATATATATATATATATATATATAATATATCAGGTGTACAAGTATGAAATGAGGATTTTTTTTTCTAAAAAAACATGTTAAATTCAGAAGAATGATAAAAAGTGCTTTATTCAAAGTATGCTCCATCGCTTGTTATACTTTTTTTCCCATCTTTCGGGCAATTTGTGAATACCACGTCAGTAAAAATCTTCCCCTTTTGCTGCAAACCACTCATCGAGCCATTTTTTCACATCTTCGTACGAACCATAGCGCTGCTCAGCAAGTGCGTGACCCACCGATGCAATGCCATCGGAAGGAGCCGAGTCTGGTGAGTAAGCCGCATGGGGTAGTACTTCCCAGATTAGTACTTCCAACGTGTCGCGAACTGATTTAGCCGTATGTGTTGGAGCATTGTCATGAAGAAAAATGACTTTGTGTTGCCTCTTTCAGTATTCTGGCCTTTTTTCAAGCAGCGAACGGTTCAAATCGGTCAGTTATTGTTAGTAACGGTTAGTATTAACCGTTTCCCCCCAGCATCGTGTTTCTGCCAAAGCGATTCGGTCTTGCGGTCGATGTGGATGGTACCGCCCACTTTTCATCCCCTGTAACTATCCGATGCAAAAACGACTTCCTTTTGTACCGAGCTAGCAAAATGTCACACGTGTTTTTTGCGCTTTTCCATTTGCCTGTCGTTCAACTCATGTGGTACCCATCTACCGGTCTTCTGAATCTTTCCCATCTCTCGTAGCCGATTGGAAACAGCTTGTTGACTAACGCCCAATTGCTCGGCGAGTTGTTTTTGTGTTTGCGAATCATCTTCGTCCAACAATGCTTGCAATTCCATAGCTTCGTATTTTTTGGCGGTTTTCCACGTTCCTTGTCTGCAACACCGAAGTCACCACTTTTGAAACGCCCAAATCATCGTTCACACGTATCTCGCGATGGAGGATGTTCACCATAAGCTTCTCGAAGTAATCGGTATGATGCAACAGCAGTTTTCTTCAAATGAAAACAAAAAATTACTGCTGTCCGCGAATGCTCTTTGTTCGGTATAAATTTCGACATATTGAACACAACAACACAACACTATGCACACACTTTTCCAATTTACCACTCGTGCGCGTCTGACACTTGTTGATGACACAACAAAATGGCGCAGTGTCAAATCTTTATAGCACAAGCTGCATTGGTGCACCATCTGTTGTCTGAAATCCGCATTTCATACTTGTACACCTGGTACCTTTGTGATTATTTTGAGTATTAGATGTTTAACTTTCACTTACGTGATGACGTCAAGGCATTGAAATTTTAATATTTGCTGCGGTTCGCGTTACGCTTCCGAAAACGAGTGTATGGCCCCCCGAACAGCTGTGCCTCCCAACAGCTGTATTTTCAAAATAAATATAGGCTGACTTTGATACTTCGACCTCTTATTCTATACATATAGAAGCATCGAAATATGTAAGAAATAAAATCAATTTTTTGAAATTATCACACTGGTATTTCCCCTTAAGGGTTTTAAATTTAAAAACGAGTTGATTTTCATAAGAATCTATTAAAACGCTTTAATAAAAACGAATTTTCCGAAACGTATAAATTAGACAAGTACTTCAAAGTCTAAAGGTGACAATATAAACAAATAACTAATGAATATGTATGAGATGGAATATTCAGGAATATTTAACTTACTTTAGATTAAAATGCATGCTAATATCTTCAGTAAACGTATTTTAAAATAGCCGAATTGATTAACTGTATCAGTCAAAATGTATTAATGGGTTCAAAGAAACGGGTCTTATTGTTATTATGATTTTTTTGTTCTTCTTTCTCACATTTGGTCAATGAGGTTCCATGTTTGCCTGACGGGGCTAAGCCAAGTCAGCACAAACGCTATTACCATTGTGTATTAAGGAATGACCTGACGATGTTACATGTTTTTTCCCGCCTTGGTGGGTGTCGGCTTACTCGCCGGCACAACACTTTTGGCAGGCCTATTTTCTTTTGCCCTGTCTGCATCATTTTGGTCGAGCTGCCATTTCCCGCGACGTCTTCGACCGTTACGTCGTTTGCCCGATGCTTCTTTTATTGGTTTACTGTTATTTGGGGTGTTTTCAGTGTTCTGTGGTGTCAGAAGCTCAAAGTGTCCCGACATTAGGTTGCCTGTTAGTAGAAGGTAAATAGTTTTGGTGTTTTCCTGCGCTTATTATTGTTGGTCTGTTCCTAAAAGTTATTTTTGTGTCTCTTGTTTTTCGTTTTGAGAAGATATAAAAAAGTTGCTATTTTAGGTTTCCGGGAGGGCGAGTATCTCTAGGCTCGTTCCATAGGTACCGTTTTTCCTCTCGAATAATCTGGACAACACAAGACAGCACCACATGACTCAGGTACCTCGGTATCGTCAATGCCCGTACTAGGAGAATCCTGGGATTCCGCTAGTCCCTGAGGGCTTATTGTTTTGATTTCTCACATTTGGTCAATGTGGTTCCATATTTGGCTGACGGGCCCAAGCCAAGTCAGCACAAACGCTATTACCATTGTGTATTAGGAATGACCTGACAATGTTACATGTTTTCAAAATTACTTCTGAATGTTTCTGTGTATGTTTGTGTTGAGTCCTAATTGCACTAAGTGTGGTGTGAATCTTATTGGTGTAAGGCCTGTGACTGATATGACGAGGGGGACAATGATGACTTTTTCTTGTTTCCATAAACTTTTTATTTCTGTTGCAAGGTTTGCGTATTTGCAGATTTTTTCTGTGTATTTCGTTTGGATGTTTGTGTCGTTGGGGACAGCTATGTCAGTTAGATAGGTGACTTTTCCTTTTTTGCACTGAAAAGTAATATCGGGTCTATTGGCGCAGACTGTTTTATTTGTATGGATACTGAATTCCCATTAGAGCTTGTAATCTTGAAAGCTGGGTTGAAAAGGACGGCGGTTGACAAATTTCGTACAATTTCTACAGCATTATGAGAATTTTTCCTCATTTTTGGTTCAGTAATAACAAACTTTAAGCCCAATTATTTATAGTCAAAGACTTAGGGGTGGAGGAAGGTGTTATAGGGAGGAGGCTGCTTCGTATACACTGTCTGTCCAAAAAGTCCCAGACTGGCTTAATAAAAAAAATAGGAACATTAACAGTTACGATTTCATTACTTCAGATGTTCTACATAGTCTCCTCCGATCTCAATACAATGTTCAAAACGTTCACAAAACCATGTGAGACTGTGAGAAAAATCTTCCTGTGAGATCATGTTTAACTCGCGCGTCACAGTGATGTCCTTCCCTACGGAGCTTCATTTTTTGGGAATAAAAAAGTCGCTAGGGGTTAAATCAGGCATATAAGGAGGATGAACACTTGTTTTCGCGCCAAAGACTGCCCCACAATCTCAGCCGTGTGACCAGGCGTATTGCCATGAATCATGAACCCTCCCGCCCATTGTGTTCGTGCAAAGAAATAGAACTTATTGGTAGGACACCCTTTTTTAATAAATCTCTCTCTTTGTCTTTTTCTCACTACTATATACGGCGTTCGGATTTTGAAGTCTTTATCACAATGACACTACACAACAGTTATCGTCACTACACTAAAACTTTATTTAATCTAATCAGTGATTGCTCCTGATGATGCTAACATGGCGAGCGAAATCCTCGAGAAATTCATAAATAAAATATTTGGTGTAGTGGGCCTAACTGTTGTGTAGTCTTTCTAATATGTTTAATTTTCTCTTAATTTACTTCTTAAGCCTAATCTTTGTAGTTAAGTTAAGATTTTTTTTTTAATTATTCCAAAGTATTTTATTTTGGTAACAAAAAAAAACAAAAGGTCAAAATGTGTTTAAAAGTGTTAGTTACCTTGTTAAAATAAGCAGAAAGAAAATAAGTAAATATAATAGTATAATAATTAAAAAAAAAGCTAATTACAATACTATTTAAAATTATTTTGTACTTTTCCACTAATAAATGTTTAGTAGTCCGGAACAAAACAAACATTTAAAATCGCATTATATGGTGTCTTACTTAATTTGGCGTTAACTATGGTGCAGATTTCTTGCCATTCCCCTCATTATTATGGTACATTTATTTCAGAACAGATTTATCTGAACATGTCCATCCTTCATAAATTTTGAAATGTGTAAGCAATTTAACTTGAGGACATAACTTATAACAGGTTACAGTAGATCCTAGAACAAATCACTTCACCACATACCGCCTATATCTTATAGTAGTATCATTCTCTAATAATAATAATCCGACCCAAATATTTACCTTTATTTCCGGTAAAATTACTGATGTTTAGAACACTAGCAAATACAATTGAAAATAATTTCAAATTTTGTTTTCTTGCTTAAGAACAAACCAGAGCCGCATAAAAAAAACTTTAGAGGCGAATTTCTATTAGTGACGAGTAAACGACATGGTTAAAAACATAAGAAGAATATTAAGATTTTTCAGATCCGGGTTTAAAATTGTAGAAACCTTCAAAAAATTTGATCTCCCTTATTACTTATTTTAGTGTCAAAAAAAAATCTCTAATCAGAAAACTGACTCTAAAAACAAACTTATTCTCAAGTTAAAACATCTATTTCTTAACATTAACATAGATTTATAGAAAACGGATGTGGTTGATTTATCCTAATTTATATATTCAGAATTAGACTAGCCAGGCCAAATTGACGTTGCATACTTTCAAAAACCAATCGATCGGAACAACGTAAATATTTTGTTGTATAAGCAGACTTTTTCTTCTTCTTTCTCCTTTGCGATTGCCTGTTTATGGCTGTCTTTATCTATCTGACAATGCTATTTCTCTCTAATTTTTTCAAGGTATACTCAGGTGTCTCGTTGCTACTGGTGAACTGTCTGTTGTCATTCTAACTACCGTTTCTTCTGTCATTCTATCTATATGTTTTTGTTGTTTTGTTCCATTTTATCTTTCTGTTTAACACCTGGTTATTAGGAGTATATTTGGTCGGTCTAATGTTGTCACATCTCTCTCCATCCATATGAATATAATGTATTCTACACATTATGGTATGTTCATTTCTGTTCTTGTGGACATTTGTTTTGTTTTTGACATCTCGTATGCATACATACATACATACATTTATATATATATATATATATATATATATATATATATATAAATATATATATATATATATAACCTGTCCCAAAATATAAGATTCTGTTTTTTTGCCGTTTTAAGTGGGCAATATAAAGATTCTGACCTTTTGTTTATGATAGGTTGCAAAAATGGACTTAATAATTTTATTCATTAATGCAAATAAATAAAATTATAAGTATTTTTGGAGATGTTTATTTATAGATGCATGTAAAAATAAATGAATAAGAAGTACAAATACCTAGTTTGAATGAATGGGGTTTACAAGAGGGGACATATTGTATAAATAAAAATATATTTTAACTTAAGCCTAATTCGGTTTCACTATCACTGTCATCAACTGAGGTTATTATCAGTGGTTTTATATTATTTACATAAATATATGAATCTTCAACTTAACCAACGTGCTGAATGGAATTTTCCAGCTTTCACAAGGTATATCATTTATAACTTTTTTTTACTAATTCAACCACTGACACGCTTAAAGTAGGAGACACATTTTGTGTCCTTATTTTTGATTTAACTTGATGCCAAATATGTTCAATTGGATTAAACACACAATAATACGAAGGAAACCGCAAAACAGTATGTCCCATTTTCTCAGCCATACTATCACAAACATTTCTTTTTCAATTTATGGTCTTTCAAAACTTCTAAAAGATCACTTTTCTTAATAACTAAAGTAAAAATAAATGTCATTTTCTAACATATATTCCTGTATTTTCGATTTGGTGTTGGCTGCATTAGGAACCTTACTTAGTAGGCGACTATAGTAATTTGAATTGTCCATAACTATAACACTCTGTTCGGGAACATTTGGCAAAAGGGAATTTTGAAAACAATTTTCAAAAAGTTCTTCGGTCCTGTCTTCGTGATAGTCCAAACTAGAATCTTTTATGTTTTTTTGCAGATAATAGTAGACAATTTAAAACTCAGCCCTTTTCAGATCCAGCATGCAAAATGGTTATTCGTTTACCTTTATTTGAAGGTGCGTTAGTCTGACATTTTGTACTGCTGTCAACCCACCCTTTTTGCACAGTGCCATGGTATCGAACTGTGTTTCGTCAAGGTAAATTATTGGCCAATTCTCTGATCGATACTTTTTAATTTCTTGTAAATATGTATGTCGCAAGATTCGTAATCTTTGTGACTTCATCACTACTTGCCTTTTGTTGATTTTTCGAAACGTGAATCCCATTCTTAGGTGAATTCTGTGAAGGGTTGATCGGCCACAATGTATATTGGTCCTGTCCTGCACCAGTCTTAATTTTATTTTGTTTAGTGTTGGCACCAACTGCTCTTCATACATAGAATATATTTTTCTCCTCTCGTCTACATGATGCATTTGACAATCTTTCCGTTCTTTCCTGTTCCTGATACCAATACCCTTAATCGTAGAAATTGGAGTTTTTGTTAGTTCACTGGTTTCTTGCAAAGCACTTTGTTTATTCAAATTTCTTTTTGCTAAACTGTCGTAAACATTTTTCACCATTTGTTTAGCGTCAAGTGGTAAATGTTTTCTCTTGCGATAGCCACTATTGCAATTTTCCTATGGATGCCACATAATTAAAATAGAATCGTTACATTGTAAGTTGTAAGTAAAACTAAAAATATAAATAATAAAAAGTATCTTTTGATTCCTAATGGAGACCTGTGGTCATTAGGCCTATATTATCAAATACATAAAGGG